>PHNY01069133.1:28153-41121 GCA_003724115.2 Anethum foeniculum
GAAAAATCAAAATAAGTTTAGAAAAAGTACGTCGCTACCAACATTCAACNNNAATTCGACTTATAAGTTGGGCTGACAAACACTCGTCGATAAGTACTTATGGACTTATATGTCAATAAGTTAGCTTTTAAGAAAAGCCAAACAGGCCCTTAGTTATAAACTTTACATATGGGTGTTCTTTATGCAAAATATATGAATTTGGAGCTTGTATAGAACTTATAACTTTATACCGTATCGTGAGATAACTCGCAAAACGAGAGAGGAGATCCCTCTCTTGCCGGGGTAGTGGAGCAAATAAAAAACTTGTGAAAAGGATTCTTCGTTTAAAAAATTAACTCGGAGGAGAAAAATATCAACAAAACTGTAATTTACCTTGTAAATGTAGGTCTCAGACATTGGTCATCCATGCACGAGTTCTGCACACTGTCCGAGAGACTACGAGAGAGGATGGCCTTGGACATGAGATATAGGCCACGTAGTACCTGTTTGGGAAATCTTATTTGTCAGAAATAAGTTACTTATTTCTGAAAAAAGTACATCAAACTGTACTTTTTTCTGAAATAAGTTACTTATTTCTGACAAGTTTTTGCAGGGATACTAAATTCTACTTAAATATTTAATTCTAAAAATTAACATGTAAATATAAATTTTTTTTTCGAAATAAGTCGATAAGTTGATAAGTGGCATGTTTGCCAAACAGACCCATATTTATCAACTTCACGTAACTCCTAAGCCACGCAAATGAAGTTATTGTTTTTGAACAAAAATATGTTGATAAGAACTTTACTGTAACAATAGTTAGGGCACGTACTGGCCCTCCTGATATGCAAGGATTTTGAATGGGACAAGGTGAACTAGATGTAGCTGATTTCTTAATCGATCAAAGCAGTATCAGAGCCTAACAAATGATACCTTATACATATATATATTTTAAGGGCTTTTCTTGTTTTGTTTTTGTTCTATTTTAATTTGCGTTCTATTATATTTTGCATTTAGTGCAACACATCTTTGGATATGCATGTCTTTCGCCCAATGGACCTCCTTTCGAATTACTAGTGGATTTCAAGGTTTTTCTTGAAATTCTAACCGCTCTTTGATAACCAAGCCACTTTGGTTAACGGAAGAACGAAATCTAAAAGAATATTTTATGAATGTGATGTATAGTATATATAATTTTCGAATACGTATAGCAAAAAACAAAAATAAAAAAATTTTAAAAGTTAAATTCTATAGAGACTTATTTTTTTGTCAGAATTCTATAGAGACTTTGGAGCAATATAAAATAAAATATTATTTTGTAAAATATGTTATGTTCATCTTTTATTTTCACAACATATATGGTATTTATAATTTTTAATGATTTAATGAAGTTGATATGTTTATTATTCCTAAACGGATATTTTAAGAAGAATCAACAAAACCATTTATTAATGTTGGGATTGAGTTTTATGAAAATAAATATTGAACTGGAACTTTGAAATTTTATAGTATTTATTGTTCCGTAAAATATATTGTACTTATAGAACTTTTATAGATCACAAATCATATCTCATCAATGCGTAATCTATATTAAATCTACTTATGTAAACTTTGAGGATTGGAAGTCCAAATTGAAATGAAAATTACGTTTAGTGCTATGATGGTTCATATACCAAGGACATTGTAGCGGGAGACGAGAACTGGGTAAGTAAAGTCTTTAAAAAATTTTGCGGCTTATGAACGATCTCTTATTCATAAGCAAGTAAAGCCAAGTAAGATTTTTTGATAAACAAATTACTCGACGCTTGAAGGCATGTAATTGAAAGTAAAATCAAGCAAGATTTGGGTCTAATTCTAACTGCTTGATGCTTGGAAACACCTAGGCATACACAAAATGTCACGTGTTCAACATTTAATACTTTGGAAAATTAAAATATAGCCTATTTTTAAAGCTATTATTCTTCACCAAAGGCACAAAGAATTAGCAAATAATCACAAGGCAAGAAGTTTGATCGGGAGGTGACGATATTAAATTAATATAGTGTTCACTGAAGGAAAAACCTCCAGTAGACACCAAGGACTTATTGATACATAATATGAATCTGTAATAGACATTAATAAAGCAGACTAAATGATTGAAATAGACCAAATGGGTCATTAATCCTTACCCGTAATAAATTCAATATAATCCGAAATACGACAAATGAGGAAATTTCTTCTGTATAGTTGACTTGATCCTAAAGAATATGAGTGTACAAAATAGGATACGACATCGAAAGAAACTATTGGGTTTGATTCCTTATAAAAGAATAAGTAAACACCTTGATAAGAGATTCAAAATTCTATTATATCTCAAAATTATCTTTCTTCAAGTGTAGCTCTAAATCATATAAACCCTAGTCTTCCCCCAAATTTTCATGAATATCAAAATTTTAATTTTTATAGCTCTATACTATTAGAAAATGGAAAGTTTAAGAAATATTTTAGATATGTTCATAATGTAATTTCCGAAAACTAATTGTTGGAGGTTGTTCTTTGCTACAAGGACTTAAACTTTCTTGTCTGGATCTAAGTCATTTTCTTAGTGTAATACATAAATAAATTGAGTTGAAGTTAGTAGTTTGAAATGTGTATGTGGGTTTTGTCCCACATTAAATTGGTAAAGAGAGGTTTAGTGGCTTATATAGAATCATGTGCCAACTACTAAGGCATGTGGGTGTGCATGATGCTAGTGTGGGCCTCGCCGCGCCATGACTCGTCTCGGGTCGAAGGGCGATTTGGGTCAATGTCTCGGCGTCTCGCGTACGCGAGGCGACCTGGGCGAGGTATTTTACTGCTGGTTTAATTAATTAAATATTGACTTATTATATTATTTTAATATGAATATTGTGTGTCAGAATTTGGTGTACAGGGGCTGCTGGTCAGGATTTGCTATGAATAAATTCTGATGGGGCTAATCAGAGTTTAGCAAATACTGATATGGCTGTCCTGATCAGAGTTTGGACCAGTATTTATCAGATATTAAACTCTGATGGCTGTTACAATTCTGATATTGATTGATATTATAATTAATACGTTTTAAGTCAGAATATTTATTTTAATTAATGCCTTGTTTGCTGTTACATTTTCGTTTGTATTGTAAACTGATAGAAACGTTTCAAAAGCGATATACACATTTGAAAACCCTAGCTGCTCTCTTTATATATATCTCTCTCTTTCTCTCTCTGTTCTCTAAACATACGTACAGATAAAATACATAGGTTTTCTGGGCGAACTGAGGAGTAGGTCGTTATTGAGTACTACGTATCTGTGGACGAAGTGCTCTGTGCTGTTTTATCCTTCGTTACATTCACTATATATATATATATATATATTGTTTCTGCCTTCTTGATTTTTTATGTTATTTTGTTTTTGCCATGTTCTTGTAATTCTTGTTATATAACTGTCCCGTTGTTGTCTGTTTAGTCTATATTCCCAACCATCTTGAAGTGATTATTTGTTATATACTATTAATAAGCAAGATGTGTGATGAAACTGGTACTCATGTTAATTTTCCTCCTAAGGTTGTTGATGTTCCTTCTGGTTCTAGTGTTGCTCCATCCACCATTAATTGGACCACGTACAGTTTCCCACAGCCTACTATTTTATCGGGTATGCCTGATAAGTTCAGTAGCGGAGCTTCTTTTTCTCGTTGGCAGAAAAAGATGAAGCTTTGGTTAACTGTTAAGGGTCTATGACCGGTGATGGAGTATGATCCTCCTGTTGTGGATCAAGGAAAGGCTGAAACTGTTAATATTTATGCTCGATGGGCTGAAAAGGATGGGGGTGGCTAGGGCTGCCATTTTGGCTGCTTAGCGAACACTCTGTTCGATGTTTATTCATCGGATGCCTATACTGCTAAAATCTTATAGAAGAAGCTGGACCCAACCCATAATACTAATTATCAAGGCCTTGAGAAATATTCTGTGGCGAGGTTCCTTGATTTCAAGCTGGTGGATATGAAATCCATGACTGAGCATATTCATGAGTTTGAGATGTTGGTTCATTCTTTGAAGGAGTCCGAAATGGACTTACCTGAAAAGTTCAAGGTTATGGCTATGATTGAAAAACTCCCGAAGTCTTGGGAGGAGTTGGCTCTCTCCCTCAAAAAACAGAAAGGAGAGGTCACTTGGACGAACCTTATGTATGACATCTCTGTGAAGGAAAAACACGAGTCCAAACATGGACATGTGATGCCTATTGAATATGGGAGTAGTTCGAAAGAGAATTTAGTGACTGTTGGACAGAAAAGGAAATCCGTCACTAAGAAGAATAATACTAAGCCTAAAACTGACAAGAACAAGGCTAAGAAACCAATGCAAACAAACCATGTTGGTCTTGTGGACAGGTTGGTCATTAGAGCAAGTACTGTCCAGTAAAAAAAGCGAAGAAAGCTGGGGTGGTAGCTCAATCAAATACTATGCTTGGTCTTGGAACCACTAGTGGGCCTGTGGTTAACATGGTTGTCGGTGAGGTTGCTGCCTCTGGAGCCAATGACGGGTATGTTACCTACAACCCTGTACTACTTTACACTTATTTGTCACATTAATATTTGATTGATACAGGAGCTAATATGCATATTTGTGCTGATAGTACTCTCTTTATATCTTATCAACAGAGTCATTGAGTGACCGTGACGATGGGGAATCCTAGTGCTGCTCAAGTGCTTGGAGTAGGAAACGTGGACCTGAAGTTCGCTTCTAGGCGTATTCTGTGGCTCACTAGAGTGCATCATGCTCCTTCAATTTGTAGAATTAGAATAAGTGGAAGCTCTTTAGTTAAGAGTGGCTTTGAACTTTCTTTGAAATGTAATAAAGTAGTGATAACTCATACTGGTACATTTTTTGGCAAGGGTTACTTGTCTGACGGTTTATTTTTAATAAATGTGTGGAGCCCGCTTTGGGTAATTTTATTAATGATAGTGATGCACCTTCTGTTAATTGTGTAGAATCATCTAATTTGTGGCACTTACGACTCGGTCATTTAAATTTTGGTGCTCTAAGGAATATGATGAATTTAGAGTTGATTCCAAAGCATGCCATTTATAAGAAATCTAAATGTCAAGTATGTGTGACTGTTAAATAAATAAGGGAACCTTTTCATAATGTTGTTAGGGATTCAGAATTGTCAGATTTAGTACACTCGGACATATGTGAATTCGGTGGTATTTTGACTAAGGACCATTTTAGATATTTCATTACCTTTATAGATGATTGTAGTAGATATTGTTATGTTTATTTGCTCAAACATAAAGATGAAGCACTAGATAAATTTATTATGTTTAAAATTTATTATGTTTAAAAATTTATTATAACACTGGGACATCGTAGGACCACTCGTCTTAAAAGCAATTTTGGATTGTTTAAATGATAATGCAGATTTTGACCAAATAAATGATACTCTTGTTACACTGATCCTAAAGTCAAGGAACCCAGGTCTGTCAGGGACTTTCGTCCGATAAGCTTGTGTAATGTGTTATACAAAGTGATCTCAAAGATTTTAATCAACAGACTCAAGCCAATCTTACCGTTGATCATTAATGGCACACAAAGTGCTTTTGTTCCTGGTCAACTCATAACAGATAATGCACTAATAGCTTATGAATGCCTTCATCATTTAATATTAATGAAAGAAGGAAAAAGATGTTTCGCAAAAATGATATTAAATATGAGTAAAGCGTACGACAGGGTGGAGTGGATTTTCATTGAGAAGATGTTAATCAAACTTGGTTTTTCAATGCAGTGGGTAAAAAAGATTATGAGATGTGTCACTTCAGTGCGCTATTCTTTCCATATAAATGGACGGGCCTATGGTAAAATAATTCCATCAAGAGGATTGCGTCAAGGAGATCCTCTTTCCCTATATTTATTCCTTATATGTGCGGAAGGTTTTTCAGCTTTATTACGACAAGCTGAAAGTAGGAAAGATATTTTAGGACAAAAAATAGCGAGGACCACGCTTTCTATTACTCATCTATTTTTTGCAGATTATAGCTTGCTCTTTCTTAAGGCCTCAACAAGATCATTACAATTTATCCAAAATATTTTCATTCTCTATTCACAATGCTCAGGACAAGTAATAACTATATTTGTTGAGATGACAAATGATATGTGCATATAAATTTCTTTTGACTTTCTTTATACTTTTCCTTTCTTGATTTAAAATAATAAACAAAGTAATGAAAGTTATTTTTGCACAAACAGTAAATGAAATGGGTCGGTTATAAGACTTAGTGGAGATTTTTGTATTGTAATATCGCTTATTGTGTTTGTTTTTGCAAGCAGATGATCAACTTCAATAAGTCTATCTTACTTTTTTCCCCGAAAGTCGCGGAAGCCACTCATTCGATATATGAATCTTCTCTAAATATGCGAACGATAAATGTCATCGAAACATATCTTGTTCTACCGATGATGGGGGGAAAGAATAAAAAAAATCATGTTTAGATCAATAAAGGACAGAATATGGGTACAGTTACATTGATGGAGAGGTAATCGGTTCTCAAAGTCAAGCAAAGAAATTCTTCTAAAAGCTGTTATCCAGGCCATGCCTATGTATTTTATGTCTTGCTTTAGAATCCTTGAGGGACAATGTCAAGAAATTGAGAAATTAATGGCATGGTTTTGGTGGGGATCTGTCCAATCCAAACGAAAAAATCATTGGAAAACATGGAAAGATATCCGTCTACCGAAAAGTGAAGGAGGTCTGGGTTTTAGAAAATTTAGTTTCTATAATCAAACATTGTTGGCCAAGCAAGCATGGAGAATTCTAATAAATCCAACATCTCTTATTTCATAAGTTTTAAAGGCCAGATATTTTACAAATTCAGGCTTCTGAGAATCCAGGGAGGGAACTTGTCCATCTTTGACTTGGAGAAGTATTTGTTGGGGAAAAAGCTTACTTATCGGAGGATTAAGACGACGAGTGGGGAACGGACAAATCACAAGAGCGTTTGAAGATCCTTGGATTCCCGGGACACCATCTTTTCTACCCATTACTAAAGGTTCAAATAATAGTATGAAAGCCTCTGAACTAATACAACACCCGGGTAAATGGAATAGTGAGCTGACTCAACAATGTTACTTGATTCCAAACTCTCAGCTTATTTTAACAATCCCACTCTGTCCTTTAGGCCACACAGATTCATGGCTCTGGCATTATAATAAAAATGTGAGTTACTCGGTCAGAAGCGGATACAATTTAGCTATAAGCCTGAACAGAGAAAGTCCATCTTCATCATCTGTAGTGCTGTTAGCATGGTGGAGAGCCTTTTGGGCTATAAAGATCCAAGAAAAATCCTCACGTTTGGTTGGAGAGGTTTTCAATAAATTCTTCGCACGAAAAAAGGATTATATCGTAGAAATGTTGTTCCAAATAGCAGCTACCCGTTATGTGGATACGGGGAAGATTCAAATGCACACGCAGTTTTTTGGTGCCCATTCTCACAGGAAGTGTGGATACAATTTGAATATCAACTTCTGCTGGGACATAAAGTTGATATTTCATTTAAAGGTGTACTATTTTATGCTACAGAATTGTTAGAAAATGAGTTGTTTGAAAAGATGCTTATTGTTGCATGGGGTATGGACCGAAAGGAATAAGAAAACTCATGGCTTGCAGCTTAGATCACCACAACAAATAAAAACATGGATGTCTTCGTATTATGGGGAAATCAAGGAGGTGCATCCCCCAAAAGGTGGATCTTCGATAGAGGAATTGTCTCGTGGGGATTAAGAGTTGCTATTATTACATCCAATAATAAGGTTCAGGCAGCTCTTTCAAAACCTCTAAAAGGTACTCTATCAGTTTTCCATGCAGAAGCATTGGCACTACTGCTCGGTTTACATTGGGCACAAGATGTTGGTTTACCAATCAAGACTATCGCATCCTACTCTTTATCGTCGGTTCAAGCCTTGAATAGTTCTAATGAGTACCATAATGAATTGGGTATCATCTTCCATGACATTAAAAAGCTTTTGTCAGATTTTACAGGGGCATCTATCTCCCATATTAGTCGTAAGTTTAATGGAACTGCTCATAATCTATCCAAACAAGCGACTCAGCTAGATGAGGAGTTTTCATGGGTGGAAAAAATCCCTCAACATACTTGAAAATCATGCTTTGATATACATCAAATGAGATAACAAGGTCCCCTCGCAATTCTAAGTAGTAAGTAACTATTTTTCATGTATGGTTAATTACATGTTTTTTTTACTGTAAAATAAGTATTTAATTGATATTTATGCTCTGTGCAAAATTGTAATGCAGAGAAGAGCCTGAATTCTTTAGCTTGCTTAAATAAGCTTGATCAACCTTTTAGTTAAATTGTTCACGTATATCTACTAATATGCAATCTCCCATTACATAAATACAACTTTTGTGGGTTGAGTATAATATAATAAGTTTGATATAAGTAGTTCTTTAACATATATGCGAATATGAAAATTTTAATAAAAAGTATCTAACCAAAGGGAACTTCTTTGGTTAGATTTTATTTTATTTTGTTTTATTTTGTTGGTATCTTACGTTCTTATAATTAGAAAATTTAATCATAGTTATAGATATGTGTGGAAATGAGTACTTTTGTTTCATTAAAAGTTAATTAGCGTTTTTGGTCTTGTAACATGTGGTTATGGATTGGTGAGCATTTTATTGATATATAAGTATAAAGGCAGATGCAGTGCAAACAGTGTAATGGACCTCATTCGATTTGATCAGATAAGTCTCTTTTACTATTTTTTTTTTGGGCGTTCTCTTCTCGGACTTTAAATTATTATTTTCTAAACTTCTGGTGCATCCATGCATGACCTTCGGTTAGATAATAAGTTTTATAGAACGATCAAAACCCTTCCCTTTGCGACATTGTATTTCGGTACAATTTACCTTACGAGAAGTATTTCTCTGACCAAAAAAAAAATTAACTCAAATTTATTATAGATCTAAATTTTATTCCAAAAGTAATTCAAAATAAATGATTAATTGAAAATTTTATAATTATTGCATAACTAATTTAGAGCCAATAATTTTAGTTTTATTTTTTAAAATTATTAACCCTTACTTCAAAAATTTGTTAGGGATTTTTTTTTTCAGATTTGCTAGAGAAATTTTTATTTTAAGTTTTATTTTAAATTTTTAGTTATTCGAGGATTCATAATTCAAATAAGCTATATAAATTAATTTGAATACTCAAATAAAGAATATTAATCAAAATGATGAGTACAAAACTACAACTTAATTTGTTAAATAATTAAAAAAATTACATAAAAACCCAAAATACCCATCAATATACTTATATAAAGGAGAAGACGGGGCGTTTATGTGGCACCTCTCAAATCGTCTCATTCTATTTTTTGAATTTTCTCAATTTTTTAAATTAATAAATAGAGAAAATTTTATTTACCTTATATTCTTCTGAATTTTCCTTTTAACTCAAATTACAATCTTATTATATTATTCAAAAGTTTCTCTACTATATCAATAAACTATCCTCTTAACTCAAGTTATCAAATTACCATCTTATTATTCTCCTAAAGTTTCTCTACTATATTAATAAACTTTCAACTTAACTCAATTATCATCTTATTATTCCTCTAATATTTCTCTACCATATTATTATTTTTTCAAACTTTATTTTCAAGTTAAAAGTTAATTACCTATTTTCTCTTAAACTTTCTTCTTAAGTCAAATTACCATGTCATTATTTTCCTAAAATTTCTCTATCAGATTATTATTCGCTAAAACTTTCTTTCCAAGTCAAAGTTCTTATCTTAAATACTCTCCTAAATTTCAAGTTCTAAAATATAATTTAAAAAGGAAGTAAATAATCTTATATATACATAATGTAAATTGTTTGGCTTGGAAAAAAGGAGAGCAAATTGTTAGCTAGATTTTTCATTAGTGCTTGTATTTCAAACTTTATTTTGCAGGTTATGATAGTTTTGTCACTATTTATTTTGTTAAGCATTTAAGTGTATGTTATTATTTAATTGATTTTATGATTTTAGAATGCTTGATTGATTTTATTATTTTTCAAATACAGCCTTTTCCCAGGAAGAACGGGGGATGTTGCGGATCGGTTAATTTTAGAGGTTCGTTTTATTATTGAAGCTATTTAATTATAAAGGTATTATTTGATATTTAAAAGTGATTTATGTTTGTAACTTTTATTAGCACTTGTGCTTCAAACTTTATTTTGCATATCTATCTATATAATAGTTCATACTGCCTCATTGCTACAGTCTAATTCAGTTTTGCCTCTTTGCCATTGAAGTTCACTTTATTTACGGAATAACCATTTGACAGCTTGCAGTGCAACCCCGCCTTCTTTCACAAGCCCACATCCACAACTACTGCATTCACGTGCGCATGTCGGGGGACACAGCTACACCACTTAACCTTGCATTTAGAAAGAGAGAATATAAAACATATAAAACCTACCAAATACAACACCTGGAATTATAAAGCAGTCCGGCGTTGTACCTGAATCACCAAACCTTTTCTTTGTAGTACTAGTCTTTGTACTAATATACTGGGCTACTATACTCCTAATTTAGTATATTTAGTATATAAGTATATCAATTTGTATATAAAAGTTTGAAGAACAGTACATACAAAACCAGCTTATGGAGGAAGCTTTGCGATCTGATCGTCGGATTTTGACTACACTGTACGTCTTATTTTCCATCTTCCATTTCACTCATTTTCAAATTTCAAATTTCCAATTTGAAAGCTGTACAGATTCATCATGCTCGATCAAATATACAATTAGTAATACACAAACACATACACATAGACAATCGTTAAATCCTTTTAGTATTTTCCCGATCAAAATCTCTCCCCTAATCTGTCTGTAATATTATTATTATCATTCTTAGCAAATGAATCCGGACGATGAATGGCATCTTTTTTTAAGCGTAGACATGATAAAAGGTTTCGTTTCTTATATCACATTTATTTTTATTTTCAGTGTTCTATTGTTCATCAAGCAAACTTTGTCATTAATGAATAAAACATAAAACAATCAATTTATTGGATGTAGGTAATAAATTGAAGAAGAGGAGACAAAGTCATGTTAGTCTGAACAAAGAGAATGTTCTGCACTCCTCAAGTGGCGCCGGTAACCTCACTCCTCAATCAGCCATTTGTAAGCACTACTTTTCTTTAACGGTAAAATTGTTATATATTACCAATTATGAGTCTCTAATTTCAATTGTGTACTTGCAGTTAATACCCCTCGATCCATTTTTTCATTTCAATCCCTTCCATCTACACATCAATCTACATAAACCAAAGGTTCAGGTTCAAGTATGTCACTTATGCTCATATTTAACATCCCTGTATTTCACAAAAAATGCATGCATCGTATCTGTTTTTACAGGGAAGTAAACTGCATTGACAAGTAATGACCTCATGATGTGTTTTGATCCTTTTCAAAATGTATTACAGCTCACCTTCCGTTTTCAAATATAACAAATATTTCACACACACCTAATGTAACAAGCAAGGATATCAGAAGAAGACATGTTGATGTTTCATCTAGCAATTTGTTTGAAGGAGACCTTAATACCTTGGCCCATGTGCGTACAGAGGAATATCATGATCAGTTAGGTATATACTTCGTGTCTACCCAAACCTTTTTGTAAGTCACATTATATTTCTGACCATAAGAGTTGAAACAGTTATGATTTCTCACATAAGCATGGAATGTTTTTGCAGAGGAGTCTGTCATTAGAAATGGGTACGGTAGTGATGATGATTCAGACGATTCCAATGGTGAGTTTATATTACACCACAACTAAATTCTTACTAATTCTTTGAAAAATATATAATGTTTATATTATACATACACACATTGTCTAATGTTTTAACTGCTAAACTTAATTAACATGGCTAACATTTAATTTTTTTGATGAGCAATAGATGATTTTTGTATGGAAGACCCGTTTTTCAAAGAGGATGGCATACATGATGGTTGTACTAAATTCCCTCAATTGTATACCAATATGTACCATAGGTTAGAAACTAATATTTTCCTTTGCATTGTCCATATACAGATGCAATGGAACATACACAATGTGGAAAAAAAGAGCGTAGTAAAAGATGTGATGTTCCGGAAGAATATGCTACGTAAGGTGCTCCTACAGCCAAGTGCAGTAAGTGCCATGCTCGAATGTGGAAAGAAAAAAGAGTGAACAAGAATGTTACAAAAGGCACTCTAATATTCTCTCTTTGTTGCAAAAAAGGTGAGGTGAAGTTGCCATATGCTTTGCCAACTCCCCCGTATTTACTACAGGTACGTACTAATCCCAGTATCAGTGCTTCCTTTCAAAGAACCATTCTAGTGTATAATACCATTTTCTCATTTACATCTTGTGGTGGTAATGTAGATCACTCCATAAATAGCGGTGGGGGACCCTATATTTATAGATTGAATGGTCAGAATCACCATGTTTTTGGCTCTTTAATCCCCAATGATGGAGATACTCCTAAATTTTGCCAACTGTATATTTACAACACTGGTAATGAAGTCAATAACAGACTTAGGTGGGTCAATGTTGGTGATCAACAAATTGTTGATGCTGATGTTGTTGAGGGACTGAAGAACATGCTTGATGAAACTAATGAGTTGTGCAACAAGTTTAGGCATGTGATCTGTTTGAGAACAATGATATAGTTGATTTGAAAGTTGAATTGAAGGTTTGTCGAGCACAAAATGGCAAAGAAAACCACATTACTGCATCTGATGATGTTGCTGGGGTAATGGTAGGAGGATCTGACACCACCACTCCTAATAGGGATATTATTATTCATAGCAAAATGGACACTTTGCATCATGTAGTTGCATTCATGCATTGTATTTTGTTCATGTTGCATTTGTTAATGCTTGAGGACAAGCATTGGTTTAAGTTTGGGGGTGTGATAAGTGGATTTTATATCTACTTGGAACGCTC
>PHNY01069135.1:4113-14147 GCA_003724115.2 Anethum foeniculum
TGGTATTCGTCTGGTTTCTTTTCAGTTTTTAACGGATATAATGGTCAGTGACCTGAATGAAATTTTCTTCAGCTTGATGACTAAATTGCAAGTTTCGAGCCAGTTGAGTGACCAAAGCACCACTTTAATTGACTGTACATGCCACGGTGGATTTATTAAAGCCTTGTCACCGAGCTTAGTCACCTTTCCGTCAAATTTTTAACGGAACGTAACGGCCAGTGAGCTGAATGAAAAAATTTAAGAGTATAATGATGTGACTAAAAGCTTTTTGAGTTGGATGACCCAACTGCAAGTTCCCGGTCAGTTGAGTGACCAAAACGCCATTTAACCCCAGCTGAAAATGATTTGACATCAACATTTCTCAAGAACAGTAACAAATCTCTATAGAAATATTTCTTGGATCAAATCATTTTGATGGCTTAGTGTGGTAAAGAAAAAGGTTCAAAAGTTTATAGTTCTTGGTTTAAATGGCCAACCCTCAAACCATGTTCAACTGATCTGAGAAAGCAAATTACAAATAAAAAGAAGAAAAAGAAAGACTTAGCTTATGGTCTTTTTACATTTCCGGTCCAGTCTAGAGTTACAGGGGCCAAATATTCATATCAGTGGATGGCACTGGCTCGGCAGAATAATTGGCATGTCTTGCTCGATGCTGGAGCGTTGGGTCCAAAGGAGATGGATTTTCTGGGATCATCTTTGTTTCGGCCAGACTTCATTATTACTTCATTCTACAGAGTATTTGGGTATGACCCAACTGGATTTGGCTATCTTCTTATAAAAAAATCTGCAATGGGAAGCCTTCAAAATCAGTCCGGACATGCTGGCTCTGGCATTGTGAAAATTACCCCAGTTTTTCCTTTGTACCTCAGTGACTCGATTGATGATCTTAACAGGTTGACTGGAGTTGAGGATGATGAATATTGTGGAAATGGTGCATTAACATCAGACACCCGTGTAGGAACAAATATGCCTGCCTTTTCTGGTGCATACACCTCTGCTCAGGTTAGGGATGTATTTTAAGTCGAGATGGAACATGACAACAGCTCCGACAAAGATGGGGGTAGCTCTATACTTGAAGAAATTGATAGTGTCTCTGTTGGAGAGGTGATGAGAAGTCCAGTCTTCAGCGAAGATGAATCATCAGATAACTCATTGTGGATCGATTTGGGTCCGAGTCCTTTGGGGTTTGATATTGCAAACCACCAGAATATACAGAATGGAGCCTCTTCATTGCCTCCGTTTTGGTTTAGTGGCAGGAGCGAAAACAGGCATATTCCGTCAATGCGAATATCAAAGATATCTGACAATCCAATATATGACGATTACGATGAGTCTCATGATGCTCACATGTTATCATCTGATGCTGCTCGTCGATCAGTATCTCTAAAAGGGCATGATGTGAAGGAGATTGGAGGCAAATTTACAGATACTCGACCCGCATAGAATGGCGGAAGTAAGGTAGATTGTCAGCATGCTCTTGAAATTGAGGAAGAATATGAAGCTAACAATCCTATTACATTGTCAACTTTAGCTGGAAATGGACTGGTCTCTAATATATGTCCGCATGTAAAAGAGAGTGCTATACGAAGAGAGACAGAAGGTGAATTCAGGTTACTGGGACGGAAGGAAGGAAACAAATTTTCTGGTAGTAGATTTATAAGTATTAATGAAACTGAACAGGCTTGGCTGGGAGTCGAGGAAGAAGAGTATCCTTTAGGATAGAAGATGATCATAAAGCACAACACAAATACCCTTCTGAACGCAGAGAATTCTCTGTAGCAAGCCTGGATGATGATTACTCGAGCGATGAATATAGTGATGAGCAAGACTCGGGTAGGAAAGAACCTGAGATAAAATGTAGTCATCTTGATCNTAACGTGACAACTTTTCGCCTCCGATATTTGGTCAATTGGCTCGTGACATCACTTCTGCAATTAAAATATCATGCATCTAATGGGAATGATCCTCTGCCGTTGGTTTACATCTACGGCCCTAAAATTAAATATAAACGAGGAGCATCCGTGGCATTCAATGTGAGAGACTAGAAAAGGAGCTCTAACTAATCCAGAAGTTGTTCAGAAGTATGCTGATGCATATGCAAGCCTAAAATTAAATTTGAGGCAGCACTTCTCCTTAAGATTTCTTAAAAATCAAATGATTTGATCCAAGAAATATTTCTGCAGAGATTTGTTACTATTCTTGAGAAGTGTTGATGTCAAATCATTTCAGCTAAAAGCGGTCATACCTTTTAACCCCCAAAGTAAGGGTTTCATACCCTTTGACCCTTATAACGTTACAAATATTATATGAAAAGACTGTTTTGCCCATCTGTTATATACTATTATGTTGACTATATCGGTTTTAGGTTTATGAAAGTATATATACCTTAGGGGTTAAAGGGTACGACTGCTTATATTTGGAGTTTACGGGTACAAGCGGTATTACTTTAAGGCCAAAAGATCAATCACCCCTTTAGTAATTTGTACTGTTTCATTTCGCTATTAGGCAGTCCACTACTCCAATATCATTTTATTCATTTGTCGGCTAGATGTGTCTTATGAACTTTCAAAACTTCTAGTAGGAAAAATTTCGCTTTTAACCAAATGCTGATATGCATTTGGTTAATCTGTATCTTTGTATACATCGAATGTGTTTTGTTCCTTTTGTAGTTTTTTTAAGGAAAAAAAAATGGTTGTATATAGCTTTCTGTATATGGCCAAGAGCATGTGTCAGCCAAAAGAATGAAAACCCGAATCTTTATGTTGTTGAAAGAAAATACTAGTCGAGGAAACAAAAATACGTATATCAAACCTGCATATATAATTATAAATGTACGAGGTTAGTTTGATTACACACAATTAGTTAATAGTGGGGATTTAGAAGAGAGTTCATGGCCAGAAGCTTAAATAAATATATATGTTAAATTAAAAAAAACCACCTGCATGTAGTATTGCCGCATATATGTGTACGTGATCTACAACTAATTACATGCTTCAATTAAGCCATAATTGAATTGCAGAAACGCCAACAAAGAAGATACACTCATTCATATGTACCACCAGTTCGGAAAAGATTGCAAAATCTCGACTAAAGCTTTCATCTGCTGAAGTAAGTCTTGGGAGAGAAAAGTCGGCGAGGCGACAAAATTTTTAAGTACCTAGGTGAAGCTATGGCTTGGATATTGCTATAATCACTAGGATCATGATTAATTATGAACCCTTGTTTCTCAAGATTATTATCTTGGACATTCACATTAAGTTGACGTCTGCTAGGTCCAGTGAAAGTTCCATACTTTCTTAGTTTACCAACCCATGATTTCTTCTTAGGAGAGTTTTTATGGGCACCATTCATCTTATCACTTAAATACAACTTCATGTTGAACAAACCTTGCTCAACTACGTCAATTGGAGGCGAAACCAAAGGATTGCCTTCGACACTCAGCTTTTGTAGCTTACTTAGGCACCCCATAGAGTCCGGTAATGTGGAAATATTATTGTAACTGATGTCAAGTTCTACTAGGGAAATGAGAAGGCCTATGGAGTATGGTAGGGCTCTTAAGTATTGGAAGTTTTGGCTGACATTGAGGACTTTGAGATTGGTTAGGTTTTCGAGATCATCTGGGAGGCATCTGAGGCAATTGAGACGGGCATCTAGGATGCAGAGGTTAGTTAAGTGAGATGTTGAATTGGGAAGAAAAGCAAGCTTGTTGGAGTTGACACAGATTTTCTTTAAATTAATGAGCTCAAAACCTAATTTGTCTGTCATTTTTGTTAACATGTTGAAGTTTGCATTTAGCTCCTCCAGTGATCTGCATAAACATCAGATAGTCAGTAGACTGATAAAGCTAAAAGTGCAGGTTATAAATTTTTTGCACGTTTGGGGTGCCATTTTTACACTTCATTTAGCCTAAAAGCCTAAAAGGCCATTCCACTTTTATCAGGCATGTTTGGCAAAAAATGAAATTGATCATATATAACCCATTTTCGGTCATAAGCCCAAAGTTGGTAATCTTAACATTCTATCTTTCTTTCTTCATTTTTCTCAGCGGTGCATTCCTTTATCTCCTTTTTATTTTCTCCCATTTACTTCTTCTTTCCCTTCTTGCAAAATTATTTTAAATCTTGTTTAAATTTCGCAAAATTCAAAGAAGCTCCTTTTTTTTTTTTGCTAAATTCAAAGAAACTCCTTATTTATTCTAACTTAAATATCATGAATAAATAATTTAGCAAAAAAAAATATCATGAATAAATAAATGCATATTAAAATTGGTAAATTATTGGTTGTTATTTAAGCTTTATTTTAATATTTAAATTACGTATCTATCCATACTATGATGGATTTTAAATAGTAAAATTATGGGTATTTAAGTAATATGCTTATTAAACTAGAAGATATTAGTCTCGAGCTTATTTGTCAATTATTATTATTATTTTTATTTTTATTTATAACTTATAAATAAAATTTCAATATTTATGTTTAAAATTTTGTGTTTTGGAATTTTCTATTTATGTATTCAATTATTATATTAAAATTTTGAATTTTTTTCAGAAAAATTATAACTTATAAGTTATGATTTACCAAACACTTCAACAACTTATAATTAACTTATAATTAACTTGTAAGAAAATTATTCAAACGCCTAAGTAACTTATAAGCTACGATATTATATAGCACTTTTCAACTTTAAGTCATAAGTTATATTTTTTAAGAAATCTCAAATGGGCTCTTATGTAGCCCGACTTTCAAAACAGAGTAGGTAGAAGATGCGAGAACTAAGGAGATTGACTGCACAACAATTTAAATACCAAAGTTTATGCTATACCCAATTTAAATCCCAAAGTTTATACTCCCTCCATGTCACATTTGACTGTCGGGTAAATTGGATAAATTTGATTGAAATTTATAAATATTTTATAATTTAAAAAAATAAAAAGATTATATCACTACAAAATACATTTTAATTTATTTTAATATATAATATTCACTTTTCTAAAATAATATATGAGTAATTCTTTATTTTTAATTAAAAATTGGTAAATTTGATCATTAAAAAGTCAACAACTGAAAAGAGGCGGAAAAAGTATATGTTTTGAACTTCGTGATGAATGATAATAATTAAATTAATTAAGTTATAATATTGGTGTTACAATAATTAAATTAAATTAAATTAATTAAATCCCAAAGTTTATACTCCCTCCATGTCACATTTGACTGTCGGGTATATTGGATAAATTTGATTGAAATTTATAAATATTTTATAATTTAAAAAAATAAAAAGATTATATCACTACAAAATACAATTTAATTTATTTTAATATATAATATTCAATTTTCTAAAATAATATATGAATAATTCTTTATCTTTAATTAAAAATTGGTAAATTTGATCATTAAAAAGTCAACAACTGAAAAGAGGCGGAAGAAGTATATGTTTTGAACTTCGTGATGAATGATAATAATTAAATTAATTAAGTTATAATATTGGTGTTACAAATATTATTGTATGTACTCCGGCGGGGATGATGCTGGTTGAGAGTAATATAGGTAAGGATACCGGTGGTCCTGATAATGGAGAAAATGGTGATGCGAATAGTGGTGAAGAAGCTCAAAGTTGTAGCGGTGATGACCGAGACAATCGTTAGTATTGCTCCCTCCGTCCCATAATACTAGTCTCTTTTCAATTTTTTACGCTTATTAAGAAAGCATTAATTAAATTATAAACTTCCACTTATACCCATCATAAATGCATGAATGTAGACTATTATCCANATCATTAATTGTAATACAATTTTCAAGAAGGGTAATTTGGGAAAAATATCGATAAATTTGTATTGGAAATTAAAAGTGAACATGTATTGTGGGAAAAAAAATCTCTCAAAAGAGACTAGTATTGTGGGAAAAGAGACTAGTATTGTGGGACGGAGGGAGTATAAGTTTTTATTAATTTCTTTTATCTAAATTAAACTTTGATCATTACTTTATACTTTATACTCCATGGGAACTCAACACAATGGATAAAAGATATTAAATGAGACTTAGGTATACATTTCCTTATAAATAAAAGTAATTATCTAACTTTTATATTTAGTTAAGTAAAGTACTTGTATTAATTGAAGTATTATATATTTCATATAATATATAGAGTATATCAAAGAGGTATAACCAACTTTTACACTCATTTTCAAAATATTGGCTGATTTTTTAAATTAATCCCACCTTTTAAAAAAATGGCTGCCGTCAAATCTCATTAAGTTGTCCCATCAACTAATATTTTTAAAGCGTAAATTATAGAAGGGTGACTATACTTTGAAAAGTGTTGTTACTATTTTGAAAATAAGTGTAAAGTATAGTTACCATTCTGTAATTTACGGTTTTAATATATTAGTTAACAACGAAAACTTAACTAGAAATTTCTAAAAAAGATGGTTGATTACAGTTTTAAGAATTTTAAAATTTAGCCACTATTTGAAGAATGGTGTAAAGTATAATCACCACTATGAAATTTACTCTAATATATATTAATATATTTTGTAATACTTCTAAAACAAAACATATTACGGAATACTGTATTAAATTTTGTCTATAATTATATGGTGGTAATAGGAGTATGATATATATACACATCTTTACACAGACACAGGTAAATAAGAAAAGAACAAGAAAGGACCTTTGAATTAATCAGACAAACAATGTGAACTCCAAATGTTTACGCTAGATAACATTGATTAAGATAGTTGTTCAAAATTTGTTAAGTTATATTCTGCATTTAGAAAAATAGGGTAATTGAATCTTTGACGATATCTTGGAATATATTTTGTCTCACTTTAAAGTTTAAACTACTTGGAAAAATCAAATAGAATAAAGAAAAAGAAATACCTGCAATTTTCAATGGTTCTAGGGAGGGCCCGGAGAAGGTTGCCGGAGACATTTAAAGTCTTGAGTTTTGACAGACATCCAATTGAATTTGGCAGTGTTTTCAGCTGATTCGAGTGCACGTCTAGAACCGTAACATTCAGGAGTCTTGCTGTTAGAGACTCTGGTATACTCTGTCAAATATTTGCCAACTTTTTTTTATTAATTCACAATATAATTAATTAATTAATTAATTAACTAACTATTTATTATTAATATTACATTTTAGCATTACCTATAAACCATTTTGGCGAAACATTAATAACAAGAACATTTTCCCTATCAACAAAACGAATAACTCCTTGAACAAATGCACAAAAACAATATCAAAATAACCAATTTAATTACTACATCCGTCCCACTAATATTCATTATTAATTCATCATCAATCAGAAATCATGTATCAAGCGATCATAACAGAGAGTATCCTATTAATATATACATGCACACGGATATCATAAATGATACAATCATGCAAATACAGGTTGAGATTCTAGAGATAAATTATGTTGGTGAGATAAATAGAAGGAAAGAATTACCTGAAGGTTGTTATTAGAGAGGTCTAATTTGGAGATAAGTGCTAGATTAATAGAAGGATTAGGGAGGGAATCCAAAGACATTCCACTCAAATTCAACACATCAAGAAGTTGAGGCTCCTCTTCCCTTATTTCCATCGACCTTGTCGTCGTCATATTTATCCCATATTCCTTAATATTACTCATTACATCCCGTTGTTGCTCGTACATCATCTTTACAATATTAATCTATAATAGATTCTCTCTAGCTATCTAATTTTTTTAAGAAATTATCTGGCTGGCTGGCTGGCTAGCTAGCTACCATCACAAATATATGTTTGTGCACGTATGGATCGACAAGAAAATATGTAATGTATGTATATGTTTGTTTACAAAACCAAAATATGTATCTGTGTGTAGATATGATAGGGGAGGGAAATTGAGAGATGAATGGTGGAAATGTAATCAAGTGGGAAATTGAGAGATGAATGGTACAAATGTAATCAAGTGATCATCTTAATGTAAGAGGGAATTATACGTACGGATAAGCACAAATGAGGCGGAGTATATAACATGCATGGCTGCCCTTTCATTCCGGTAGGATTTCTCTGTTATGTATCCATTTATGGAGGAGGTGTGTCAATTTATCGTATAATTATTTTAATTTGATTTGTTATATTCCCATTCATTTTGATTATATTTTTTATTTTGTGCATGTTTGGGGGCACCATTCATACTTACTTATATGATTTAAGTCTATTTTCAGTTTCTAATCCCCGTTTGGATTAATAAACCGCCTCTAATATTTTGTCTGTTGTTTGTAAATTACCATCTAAACTCCTTATTTATTTTGTTAATTTATAATTTATTCTTTTAACTTAAATCTCTGTAATTTTTGAAGATGAATTAATTCTGATGACTATGTTTATTAACTTTGATAGATATAACAACTTTAAATTTATCTTTTTACCTAAAAGCTTAATTCATCGATTGAATTAATTTAATATTAAAATAAATCAATTTCACAAAAAAATTAATTTATAAGTAATAAGTTATTTCTCTTTAACGAAATTTTACATGTTTAATAAAATGTATAATTAAATATGTTATTAATTAAATTTATTATACTAAATATTTAAATCAACTCCATGACCCATTAATTTGATTTTTCAAATTTGCATATACTTGTATTCCAAACCAAACCAAACCAAACATACCCAGTATATCCCGCTTAGAGCAGGGTCCGAGAGGGTAAATTGTACGCAGATCATGCCCCTACTCCAAAAGAGTAAGGAGATTGTTTCCGTGAAAACCCCGGCTTAATGCATTTTTTCAAATTACATGTACACTTTAAAAAAATTACGCATATTAATAAAAGTGAACATTGATAAAAAAAATTATATTTGTATTAAATCGAATTTATCGTATATAATATATGGAATAAGATTGATCTTAGAAGTATAGATTAGAGAAACGTGAAAATAGAGTTAATTTTGGAAATATGCTTGTCTTTGAAAATGATTTAAATATCTGTTTTAAATTTTATATTCATGTATTTAATTATTATATTAAAGTTTTTAATTTTTTTTAAAAATTATAACTTATAAGCAAATCATAACCAAAAACATCACCAACTTATAAGTAAAATTGTCCAAACACCTAAATAAACTTATAAATAATAATTTACATATCACTTATATGACACTTTCATATATTCCAAAATTATTGACTTAATATGATATTTAAGTGTTAAGTGTGGTTTGAAAAGTAATACTCCCTCCTCCATATATGGTTTGACTAACAAGCTTTTTAAGAAATTAATTCATGATTTTAATGCGAATTATAAAAAATAATATATTGGATTTTAAAGTAAGTGTATTGTATGAACTAGATGATAACTCGTGCACGAGGACGAGAATTTAGTTAAATTAATAAATAATAATACAAATAATATATTCAATTTTATTTATTAGACCAAAACTAAACAATAATATCGATATTATAGTCTAATTTAAAAATTAAAATAAAGAATGTCAAATTGATACTTTATAAAATTACGTTATGTATGCAACTCGGTAATGTTATTAAAAGAATTGCAACTATAATGAGATTCAACCAATATATATATGTTGTGGAATAAAAACTAACGTTTCCTTTGTAATTAATACTAGGGTTTGTGAGCTTCGAGCTTAAATGGCTGCGCTCGTATTCGAGACTAATCGGTCCTTACGAGATGCCTACGTATCTCTGTGTTGTAGAGAATCAAGCCAAAAAAGTAGTTCTGAGAATGGGGGTATAGCCCCTTATATTTCAGATTAGGGTTAGGAGTCTTGGTGGACAAGTCTCCGTGTTAGAAGGTAAGTATGACTCTTCTAGTCGGTGGATTCTTGATCCTTCCTTTGAAGAGGTTGTTTCCATGTAGAACATTGAATTCGGGTCAGGTTGAAAATCCTACGACATGGACTGCTTCATCCATGTCCGTGATTGGCCTTGGACACGGCCAACTTCGTTTGTGTTCGTGGCTGGGCCTACGACATGACCAACACTGTTCATGTTCGTGACTGGGCCTAGGACATGAATTTCCCTACATAATTAATGCAACATTAA
>PHNY01069215.1:750-14216 GCA_003724115.2 Anethum foeniculum
GTAGGAAAAGGTCGGTAGAAAATGCGTCGGTAGGAAATGCGCGGTAGAAAAAGGTCCTTTTTTCTTGTAGTGAAATTTCTCCGCGTCATTACACAAAGTTTCAAACATAGGAGAAAGTTGAGGGAGAGAGTAGCCCCCGTGCGGCTTGAGGTATTACAATACCCCGTGCATTTTCACACGATTCATGCATATTTTCATGGATTGTTTGGCTGGTTGATTGTAACGCCTACAGGAAAACCAACTTTTTGGATAGTCTTTATTCTTTAGTCAAACAATCTTTATTACTTTTTCTTTTGATTTTTACCAACTATTTAACCTTATGCACGCAGTAGTTAGTAGTTACCTTCGGGATCATTCAAACAAGTTTCTACTAATTTCTACACCTATTCTAAGACCGACAAAAACCATCCTTTTCGACCCCCGAATTTGAAAGAACGTTGACAAATGCGTCCAAGACACCATTATGACGCGCATCGTTTATTTTCAATATTTCTTATCAATTTTTTGGTTTTTTCTTCTTCTCCAGCTGTAATATATCCACACTATCTAGCTTCGGACGACTATACAACTCGTTCAATATTATGATAACAGTCCAATAACATAATAAATCTTACGTCCCCACGTAGTTGTGGAGTAGTTCACATAAACATAACGAAAAAAGTTTCAGTAGAGTAATCAAAGTAAAAGATGGCAGCTTAAATTTGCAGCATGCATGCATGCATGCAGATCTAGACGATTCGCCCGTCTACTTTTGACTATGGTGGACCAACTACTGAGACTATGCGAACCAGGAAAGTTAGGTTGTACTTTTGGATAATACTAGTAGAAGCTTAATTTGTACTACTACTACTAGGCTACTAGCTCAATGGGGACCCCTAACATGCAACCATTTATAATTTAATGGGTAGATAGGTTTAAAATGTTGTACTGTAATTCGGATTAGCGGTCAATTAGGTCTCTTTATTAGTATAATTTAATAGAGTAGCCAAGCTCTAAATGTTTTGTGATTTGGATTAGTGGTCAAATAGAAGTCTTAAATAAGTCTCTTTCTTGGGGATTTTCCATATCCACTACTAACCTTTTCGTCAGGTTTAGGTTTAACTTAGTTTTTGAATCACTAACTAATGTTTAATTGGTTTGTAGCGTTTAATACGTGCATGCTAGTGATAACCCTGGAATTAGTTTTACCATGCCAAACGTACACGTGTAACTGTGATGATGTTACAGGGAGTTACCAGTTCGGATGGAAATTAAAATTCATGTACCAAGTTTTATGTGGTTAACATATAGTATATGTTATTGGACGAAAATGAAAAAACTTAAAATGAAAATATATTTTAAAAGGAAAATGCTGAGCTCCGTTTTAAAATATTTTTTAAGTGCTTATGTGTAATTTTCTTAATAGGTAATTTTCATGAATATATATATGGGACTTTGCGTACATATACATATATATGTATACATATATATATATATATACATATATATACATATATGTATATATATATATATATATCTATAAATTAAAATGTGCAAGATTTATATTACGTGGGAAAAATTTCAGAAACTAATCGAAGGTACTTACCACCACTCATATTAAAAATTAAACAAAATAATTAACAACAAAATTTTAAAATACAGCTCAAGAAATGCAGAACATATAATCATCGGAATATTCTGACTTTCATCGATATCTTACTGAATACAAGAAACATAACAGATGGTTGAATAATTAAGAAAAATAACCTAAGTGCCCGTTTGGGAAGTTGGATTTCATCTGGATTTGACCAAATAACATGTTTGAATAAGTAAATAATTTGAATTTGGATTTCATTTGAAATTCAAGATGTTCAAATTTTAGAACAACTATGAGAATTTGAAATGACAACTCATCATTTGAAATCCATCATTTCAAATGAAATGCATGTTACCAAACAAGGCATAATAGTAATGGGGATATGCAATTAAAAGTTCGACTATATTTGTTCAAATAAATTTTATATCCTGGCCGGCTGGCCTATATATCTTTAATAAAAGAGACCGAGGCCCCGGGTTGGGCTATATGATATAGTGTTCAATAGCAAAAAAAATAAAATAATACGGGTTTGTTGGGCTATCACAAAATGGTGGCTTGGGCTGGATAACAAAAAGGCTAATTTCTGTTTTGTTTTAAAAATATAACCGAAGCTTGTTTGCCACTATAGTATCATATAAAATTTTATACAGACTCTGGGCTTACGAGTAATGTAATTTGCTTTTTCTATATGGGCCGACAGTATTGAACTACGTAAATCAACAATATAGTTTAGTATAACCAACAAAAGAACACCAAAGATAAAGCATAAAGGAAAAGCTAAAAAGCAAAAAACAAAACATTCAGATCTTCGCATTAAGCCTCCACTTTAATTTTACTAATTTCTTAAATCCTTTTCTTCAAGCACACAACCATCTTACTCATATTACAATATCTCCAATGGCTTCTCCATTCATCCAAAAACCATCCGCATTATACAACATTATAATACCTGTCTTGTTTGTCCAAACAACACTACTTACTATCTTAACATTTCCAAGCCTCACAAAAGCTCAATCAACTCAATGCAGAACATCCTGTGGTGACATACCAATCTACTACCCTTTTGGCATAGATGATGGTTGTGGCAGTCCGTATTATCGACACATACTCGTGTGTTCTAACAACGAAAATCTTGAGCTAAGAACTCCATCAGGAAGATATCCAGTTCGAAATGTATCCTATTCTGATCCTCACATTTTGGTCACTGATCCATTCATGTGGAATTGTCAAGATGGTAACAACTTTCGCCCCACGAGACCTTTTAGCCTAGACAGTAGCACACATTTTTCTTTATCTCGACAAAATGACTACCTATTCTTCAATTGTAGTGAAGACCATGTGATCATGGAGCCTAAACCGATTTTTTGTCAACGATTTCCTGATCAATGTGATTCAACATGTGACAGTGCTAGTTATCTTTGTAGGCATTTGCCTGAATGTGCTTCTGCACTACGCGGGAGTTCATGTTGTTCTTATTATCCAAAAGCTACTGACTCTTTAAGGTTGATGCTAAAGTATTGTTCTAGTTACGCTAGTGTGTATTGGAGAAATGTTGGTGCGACACAGATGGATAATCAGGTCCCTGAATATGGGATTCGGGTTGATTTTGATATTCCGGTCACTACAAGATGCCTGCATTGCCAGGATGTTGCCAAGGGAGGTGGAATGTGTGGATTTGATACTAAAACACAGGAGTTCCTGTGCTTATGTGAGAAAGGAAATCTTACTACTTATTGCAAAGGTATATTGCAAACTAAGCTACCTGACTTTCAATGCTAATGAATTGTATAAAAACCTTCAAGCTTCTAAAATGGTGAATTGTTCTTGTTTTTTTTTGAAATTTTTTTGCAGATCATGAAGTTGCTCATACGCATAGTAACAAAGGAGTAGTTGCAGGTGAAAACTTTTATATTATGTATACAAAAGACATGTGCATAGGCTTCTTATGTTTACCTTTAATTTTCTAGGAAGGGACTGGGAAATAAACTAAACTCTTCCAAAATTTGGTTCGGAACATATAAATTGCAGGGACAGTGAGTGCAGTTTCAGTTGCCGGGGCTATAGGAGTTGGAGCTGGAATATGGTTCTGGAAGAAAGTAAGGGCAAAAGCACCAGTAACACATGGAGTTCAAAGTAATGAAAACAGACTCTTTTGAGTAACATATACAGACCACAACAAAAGATCATCATAGAAATCATTTTTGCATCTTACTTTGCCTTAATTGCTCTGTACTATTTAATGGCTTTTCAATCTATTTTTAAGTTGATAATCGTACTGATACATATTGGAAACACAATTTTGTTTGATTAATTTAATACTGTATAACATTGATTACATTACCTCGCTAATATATTTGCAACACATGGTATGCAGTCTTAATAATTCCCTATTTCTCTTTGATCATCCTACTTGTTACAATAAAGGCAAAGCATAATACTTGCCTTCCTTCAAATCTATTCAGCAAGAAGCTAAGAATAAAAAGAAACAAACAATCTACGATATAGGCAGTGGCGGATCCAGGAATTCAGAGTGAGGGGGGCTTCACCGATAGAAATTAAATTATGAGGATCATGTAGTTTTCAAGTATAGATGATTTGAATTTTAATTGGGTGGGCTGAAGTATGAATTTTCTTATATTTGAAAGATTAATATAAAGATTATGAAGGCTAGGGTGGCTCAGGGGTGGGCTCAAGCACCCTGAGCCTCCCTTTTGTATCCGCCCCTGGATATAGGTGGATTAAAATATTTAAATAAACAAAAACTTTTTCAAGTTCATATTTAGAAATGGGGCTCCCTAAATGTTTTCCCATCCACAAGTGAATCATATGATTATTACAACCAAACTAAACGTTCAGTTGTCTAACTTAAGCCCAGCTCAGCTCAGAATTAAATGATCACCAAGAAGTAGAGTCGAGAAAGACACTATTACAACCAAAGGCTGTGACCTAGCAATTATCTCGTGAAAGTTTAGAGGTCAAGGTCCGGATTAAGATTCACCTATCAGGACTCTGCAGGTTTTAGGAAATGTCTTTGCGGATCTTCTACAGCATATACAAAAACCTAGATGCGAATGGCACTCTTATCATGATGCTAGGAAGCCACCATCATGGTAAGATGCTAAACATGAGACATATACTTGAACTATAGATAGGTAAACCGTAAACAGTCCCATACTTTAAACCAACAACGTATAATTGGAAGGATAGACAAATCACAGGGTTCAGCAAGAGAAGTACAATCATTTAACTAAACAACAGATCTACTGGATTCACTGACAACATTAAGAAAACAACACTCTGGTGAGTGGTGACACTAAACAAGACGTCTAATGAAAAGTATGCATAAACAACTTCTTTTAACTTTATTGCATTATAGTGCGAACTTGAATTACCAACCAGAGTACGATTCTATATCCCAAACGAGAAGAACAGTGAATCAGTGCGCCTGAGCTCCTTTATCGACTGCATGTTCATGTTAAACGATCAGTTATAGGCTTTAAATAAAATGCTTACTGGAAGTGCCAATATAATATCAACACAAAACAGACGGCACAACAACCTCTGGCACGTCAGGCCAATTCTCTACTCTCTCCAGTGTCTGCATCATCCGTATGAGCTTATCACGCTTCTTCTGCATGATTACAATCATATTATGAGCTACTACAAGACTATACTGGTAAATGAATCATCTGATATATATTTTCTATATATTGGAACTTTCACGGTAAAACAATTTTACAAGCACAACTCCAACATGTATAATGGGCACCAACCACATATATAACAATGATTTGAGGCTGTTACGGAATATATTCAAGTATGGAAATAAGCTAATAAGGTGTTAAACAGGGAAAAGGTATTGGATAGGTGACCGGAAATGCTACATATCAGATGACAGATTATGCAAATTATCCAAGAGCTGAATAATATGGATGCCAATTTTAAATTACATATACATTTGAAGAGGAGGTGAATAGTGACATAAAATCCGTAAAAATTTAGTATAAAGACTTTATGAATACCTTCACATTGGGTGAAAGAAGAAAAGTACCTTGCGAGCTATAATAATAGAAGCTCTTTTGTTATTAGCATTTGCACATTTAAACAAAAAGCCATTCTTCTTCCAAAATGATTCATGAACAATTCTGTGTGCACTACCAAATTCCACAGTCTTCAAGATATTGGCATCTTCTGCAAACTCTTTCCACTGCTTACAGCTGTAAAGATCTCAAGCAATATAAATATCTCATAAAATCACCATTATTCTTTCTTAGGCCAACTTGTTCAAAAAAAAATTGCCAGTCGCCTGTCTTCTATAAATAATAAGGTGTTTTTTTGAAACTTTAAAAAATATTATTACTCGCATATGGAAATGTAATCTTTATTTTTGTTTTCTTCGAACATATAAGATTATAACAAGCTGTCTGAAATCTGAATTAAGATATATACAGTTCATTTTACCTTTATTATAAAGATCAACAAAGAAAATGATTGAAGATTTTCGCAGCACAGCACAACAAAACAAGCTATAAGTATCGATTGTTAACCATTGAAGCTCGAAATTTGCAAGAGCACATGCACTTAGGGCAAGTGCAGCAGTGATCCAAAGATCCAAATTTGGGCAGTTTATCCCAAATTCTTCTGCAGAAGTGATCCTCCAGTGAACCGTACTAATCCAAATTTGGATCACCACTATTCACTGATCCAAATCTTATTTAATATAAAATAATGATTTAGTTATTTGTATATTTTAGCTTATAGATTTAAAATTAACTTTGTGACTTTTTCAATTACTTAATTAATAATACTATGTAATTAACAATAATTTAATATTATGTAATATAATATGTAAAAAATAATTTGGATCAAAAATTTTGGATCACTGCTGGAGTTCGTCAGAAATTTAAATCAGTTAGTGATCCAAATTTAAATTTTTGGATCACAACTGATGGAGATAGCTAACTGATCCAAATTTAAATTTTTGGATCACAACTGATGGAGATGGCCTTAGTAAATGACATACAACCTTAGACTAAGTCTGACCTGGCAGTTGCTCGCACAAAGTCGGATGCCCCATTATTTGTAGCCAACAACTTCAACATATGTCTTTGTATATCATTGGGTATATCAGCCATGCTTGTTTTACCTCGCACCATACCTACTGAGATTTATAGAATGTAGAATTTTAAGTCATCAATGAAGTTAAAATTCTTACATACCTTAACAAAGGATCCTGATTCCTACGTACAACAATTTGCAATCTTAAATTACGTCTCCTTTATATAAATACCTCCATATTTTTAAAAAAAAATCGATACATAGTTTCACCAAGAGAGTTACATACAACAGGATACAACAATTTAACAATTAAATTACCAGGCAATCCATAAATGTTATGCATATGTATGTGATTACGTACTCAACCAACAACAATTTAGATCAGTGATTTCAATATCAAGAAAAATGCCAGAGGCCCCAAATTGGGGTACAAAAATATTTACCAAATACCATGTTATATTCATATTCTGATTGGCTAGCTATATCTCAGTGGACCCGGTGCCTTCACACTAATATCACCAATAAAATTAAAAACATTCCATAATGTCACATCACCAACGCCACATCATTTTGTAACAATTTTTGGTACCGAATTTGGTACCTTTAGCATTACCCCTTAAACATAAAAAAGAACCAAAAAACGAGAATTTCTTATACCCCTAATTAGATCAGTGAATATAACTACTCAAAATTTTAATGTGATTTTATCTCACTTAATTTATACATAAGATTTTTTCTAGAACTGCAACAGTTTAGTCAAAGAAGACCAACTTAAACTACTATCGTATCAACCCCGAAGTTGATTTGCATGCAGAATCAAATGGCCAATCTATGAATTAACTTTCTAACATCAACCCCGAACTTGATTTGCATGCAGAATCAAATGACCAATCTATGAATTAACTTTCTAACATCCAACAATGAAAAAACAGGCATAAAGAATAAATCAAATATAATTAATTTAATCTGGAACCTAGAAATGAACAATTACCGCAATAAAACAGCTAAATAATATATAGTGATTGCCTAATTCAAGAGATTTAGCTGTGCATATAACTGCAAATTTTTTTAAATAAAAGAACTGAAGAATACATACAGAGAGAGTAGAGACCTTGGAAGCAGTTCAGAAATTAGGATTGATGAGGATGAAAGAGATAATTATTTAAGGTGAATAGGAGTAGTGTGTGTGGGTTGGGATTGGGGATTGGGGATTGGGGATTGGGGATTGGGGGTTGGGCTTGGGGGTTAGCGATTTGCAGCGCTCGACTGCATCGATGACATCTGTCTATATGCTTGAATGCATGCAATTCACCTTTTTCTGCCCATTTTTTTTTAAAAAAAATCTCAAGTTTATCTATTTTTTGTATTATAATATAATAAATAAATTTTTTGAATAATTTTTCTAATTTGGCTAATTTCTCGTTTTTAATTATCCATTAAAATGACAACCGTTAAATCTCTTTAACTTAAATTAGAATCCAATACATTATTGAAAATTATTTAATAAAGAGATTTAAAATTCAATTCTCATGATTATATATTAAAATTAATATTTTATTTTGTCATGATATATTAAAATTAATATTATATCTATACTAAATTATAATAGACGAAACATTAAAAGTTTTGGTACCTGTTTTTTGGAACAAAATGTTTTACCTGATTACCCTTATTTATATATTTTTAAAAAAGTAATATTCATAAAAAAAATATATACACTATATAAAAATATCACATGCACTTACCTCTTTGAATCAAAAATGTTACATCTATTTTTCTTAACCAAAACAATTAAAACATGTTAATCAGTTACCTTTTCAGATATTAATTACCTTTTTCAAAAAAAACATGTTACCTTTTCTATTTTTTCCATCTAAACATTTCCTTTTCCAAAAATATCAAGGACAAATAAAATATTTCGTTTTTCAAATATATCACGGGCAATCAAACATCTCATTTTTCAAGGTCAACTAAAATATTATTATTAATAACTAATCAGTTACCTTTCTCATATCACGGACAACCAAAATATCTCTCTTTTCCAAATATATAACGGTTAACTAAAACATCTCATCTTTCCAAAAATATCATGGGCACGTCTATTTAATAAATTAGAATAATAATAATAATAATAATAATAATATAATTATTAATAACCTAACCGATTACATTTTTTCAGCTGAAATACATTACATTTTTTATTTTTTCTAACCAACCCTCTACTTTTCCCAATATGTTATGGACAACTCTATTTTAATAAAATAAAATAATAATATTATAATTACTAATAACCAATCGATTATCCGTTTCAACTAAGGTGCACTATCAGTTCAAATAAAATTAAAGATATAATATTAAAATTTTAATTCAAATTAAATTAAAAAAATTATATAATATTAAATAAAATTCGTGAATCGCACAGGTTTTAAGCATCATTTTTATCAAATAAAAAACATCATTTTTACCTTTTTTATTTTCTCTTTCTCTAACCAAGTACCACGTATTTTTCAAAAATAATATGGACAATTATATTTAATTAAATATAATAATATTATAATTATTAGTAACCAACCAATTACATTTTCAAACTAAACTGCAGTATCAATTTAATTAAAATTAAATTAAAAAGTCATATAATATTAAAAAAAAAGCCCGTGCATCGTACGAGTTCTAAGCTAGTTCTATATAAAATATAAGATTCGATTTATGCAAACAACATATCAAAATCAAAATTTTATATATTAGTTCTAAAAATATAAATAAATGTGGAATCTTATCAAATACCTACTATATATATATATATATATATATTATTTTATAATCTTGAAATAATAAAGAAATAATTTTATTTAAAATTATTAATAAAATAAAATATTAAAAAATAAATCGTGAGCACAGATCATAGAACAGTACTCGCTTTGTGCCATTCATTTGTATATAAATTTCTTTTTGAGACGTCCTTCTTAATTGTATACATTTAAAAAATAGTAAAATTTTATAATATAAAAATCGAATTTTCTACCACGTGTCCAAGGCACATAATAAGAGCGAAAATTTATAAATTTAACTTGTTTTAATTGACCCTGCATACACAAAAACTACACCAATCAAAATGACCAAAATTTATAAATTTCTGCATTTATTGTGTGCCTTTGGGCATATAGTTAAAAAAATTGTATAAAAATTAATTACACTTCCTACTTTCTTCCCCTGTACTCACTTTATATCTTTAATACTCCCTCCATCCCACAATACTAGTCTATTTTTAATTTTTTACATTTATTAAGAAAACATTAATTCAATGGTATATTTCCACATATACCAATCATAAATGCATGAATATAGACTCTTATTCATCTTTCTTTAATTGTTATACAACTTTCAATAAGGGTAATTTTGGAAAAGTATCAATAAATTTGCATTGAAACTTAAAAGCGGACATGTATTATGGGAAAAAAATATCTCAAAAGAGACTACTATTATGGGATCTACTCACACTTTTCTAACATTTTTTTCACTAAAGTACACATTTTCTTAACTTTCATGTCACTGTATATTACCACTACACTCACTTAATACCTTTAATATTAATTATTCCCCCACTTTACACACTCTTCTAACATTTTGACGTATTAAAACTCGGAACCCCAAAAACTAGAAAACGAAAAAGAGAAATATAAAAAATTATATAAAAATTGAATCTAGATTGTCCTAAACGTTTTGACTTATTTACATAATCAATAATATTTCGGAGTTGATTTATTTAGACCAAGTCGAGTGTACAGTTATAATTAGTCCTGTAGCTATAATACAAAATCAAAATCAAAATTAAAAACATTCAACTCCAGTACGTAATTATAGTTATTTTTAGATGGATAAATGAATAAAGGGAAAATAAATTCATTCGTACTTGAACTGTAGCTTTTTTATTGTTCAACTCTCTGAACAAAAGATTGCAACATTAATGTCAATTAACTTTTAAATTTTTCTGATTCAAGTTCTTCATATAAAAAGATTCTAACAACGTTAAAATCTTGCTTATGTGGATGCTGATATGTCAGTAGTGAATCAATTTTTTACAAAATTTAAATGTAAAACAGTTTTTCCAAAAAAATTTTGAGGTTTGAAGATCAAATACTATACATACATATACACATATACACCAACAAGAACATCAAGAAGGTGCGCCGATAACAATGGAGGTAACCGGAAAATTTTCAGAATTAGCAAGTTTTGCATATTCCAGCGAGGTAAAAAATGTCTAAGAAAATCCGACAAAAATATGCATTACATTCACTTTTACCAGATCTAAATACTCATGCATTCTAAATTAACAAACCATACTTACACTCAACAATCCGGCCTATAAAAATTTTCTAATCAACTCAAAAATGGCAAGCACCAACAATTACATCAATTAAACATATAATCTTGCTCTAACAGTCAATAAACAACACAAAACACATCAAGAATTGAACAAATTAAGGCGCCGACTCACAAATGTTCATCTATGGCGGCGGTGGAGTCCGATGATGCCCCAAATAGGGGTTTTCATCACGGGAAATCTGACCTGTACTCCAAAAACACACCCAAACACAGCCACATCAAGTAATTCGACTTAAACACCAAAATTAAATTCTAATCTCCTAATTCGACTTTTTGAAATTATACATATATCAATAAAGACCTACATGCAAGTGATAAAAAGGGTGGGGAAATAGAGTTTAGAGGGATTATGGGTTTGATTTATGTAAGAAAAACCGATGGGATGACAATCTATGCAAAAATGACGTTAATGTTAGAAAATGTGTGTGTCACGTCAACAGATACTTAACGTCCTTTACTGATTGACTAACGGAAGATTTGAACAAAAAAATTCAAAAAATAAATGATGTTAATATTGTAATCTTTTGTTCAAGTTTTTTGTTCAGGAACTTGAACAATAAAACAGTTATGGTTCGGGGACAAATGAATTTATTTTTCTGTGAATAAATGGATACTTGATTATATATTCAGAATCAAAGATGGCTATATCCATTTATCTCACATCATTAATTAACTAGAAAGAGAGTGTAAGGTGGTCCACTTTTTTAGAAAGAGAAAGAGTTAGAGAAAATGTTACTCAATGAAATTTCTTAGGTGTAAAATATAATTAATATTGGATTGCAAATGTTATTTTAGAACTGAAAAATACCTTTTGTTGTCTTATTATAACAATGATTATAACAATTTTAGATTTAATAGTGGACTTGCTCTTAAACGATCAACAATGTTTTAGAGTATTACATGATTTTTTATTATATTGTAATTAATTTATTACATATTTGTTATTATTTTTAAATAATTAATTTAATTTAATTTATTAAATTTTAATTTTAGTCATATTATTTAGTTTTGTAATAAAATTAGTATAAATAATTTTTGTTGGTTAAGTAACTATATATATACATATTTTTGTCAGAAATAACTTTCTCATTGATGAATAAAATTCAAGGTACAAAAAAATGGTAGATCATATCTTCCATTTATAAAGCTTATCATCTAATCAAAGGTCATGCAGATATGTCTCCAGAAGCTTAGATAATAAAACCTTAATGGCTGAAAAGATAACCCACAAAAAAATTCTCGTTAAAACCTCGCAAGAGTAAAACCTTTTGGGAAAAAAACTCAGGGAGGAAAAAGAGTGCCCTCAATAAACGTTTGTACAAAAATTAATAAAACTAGTATCTTCCGATCGTTGTAAGAAGTCTCTTATGTCTTCAAAACTTGTAGATAAGTTGTTTTGTACTCTGAGATCTCATATAGATTATTGTGCTTAAAAATCTGAAAAGAGGGTACCCATTAAAATTCTTCCAATCCTCCTGAAAATAAGAACAAATGAAACAGTGAGATTTTATAAAAATAATAAAGAAAATTATATATGATAATAACTTATTATAGGAAAACGAATTTACATAACCTAATTTGTTAAAAAATAAAATAAAATAAATCTAACCACAAAAAAACTATAGTTAGAACTTAAAAGAATTAAAATAAAATATAAAATAATCTAAATAGATACATAAATAAGCCAACTATATGGCACATACAAGCCAACAAAATGGCACTTAATTGGCTATTAAAACCCAAAATATAAGTTATCAATCATGACCACCCAATAATGGTACAACAATGCCACCAATCATGGCCACCAAAACACTCTAACTTCAAGTAAGCAAGGAAAAGCTATAAGCACATGAATTAAAATTAGTTAGTCAAAATTAATGAAAATTTAATTACCTTGAAATATATGAATGTACATTAAAACAAATGTTACCAAACCAAGCAATTAAGTACAAATCAATATTGAACCGAAATTAAAGATATGCGTAAACTGATTATTGAGAATTTTAAGCAATGAAAAAGAGCAATTTGGGATATAATTATTATATAACAATTAAAAACTAAAAGATAATACATACTAAAACTTAAACCCATCTGTAAAACATTGTGATCATGACAACATTGACTAATAAACAAGATGATCGGAAATGGAAAAACAAGATGACAAAACCAGCCATGAACCATCTTCAGCTCTACAAAATTAAAAATTCAACGAACAAGCACTAATCATTGACTAATAGATATTGAAAAAAAGGTACTCATCTTTAAAAAGTAAATTCAAGCAAATTTCTTCGAGGAGAACACCCTATCTATGTAGTACTCCAAATAATTCTAAGTTGCAAATAAATACAATGACAATAACGAAAACTCTAATCTTCTTGACATTATGGAGATAGAACACACACACACATACACACACACACATACACACACACACACACACACACAT
>PHNY01069231.1:872-24469 GCA_003724115.2 Anethum foeniculum
AATATACTACACTATTACATAAAGGCCGAAACATTGAAAGTTTTGGTTTAATGATTTTCCATTTTCGGTCATTTAATTTAATAATAAAATAATTATTACCAATAACTAACCAATTACCTTTTTCAACTAAAACACCAATTGCCTTTTTCAACTACAACATANCCTCAACTAAAAGTGTGCAAATCTATATAATAAAATAGAATAATAATACTATAATTACTAATCAACTAAATTTTTCAGCTAAAACTCATTACATTTTCTAATTTTTTTAACTAAATTCCTTTCTTTTCAAAAATTAATAAAAGCAATTATATTTAATAAAATAACATTATAATATTAAATAACCAATTAATTACCCTTTTCAACTAAAACTCATTATCAATTCAAATCAATCATATAATACTAAAATTTCAATTCATATTAAATTTAAAAATCATATAATATTAAAGAAATCCGTGCGAACAACTAAAACACGTTAATTTTTCTATTTCTCCCAAACAAAACATCTCTTTCTCCAAAAATATCACGGGCATGTCTACTTAATAAAGTAGAACAAAAATAATATAATTATTTATAAATAACCAATTATCTTTTTCAGCTAAAACAAATGACCTTTTTTATTTTTTCTACCGAAACCACTTCTTTCTCAAAAAAAAAATGAACAATTCTATTTAATAAAATAATTAATAAAATTATGATTATTAATAACCAATCAACTGTCATTTTCAACTAAAACATGGACAATTCTATTTAATAAAATAAAAAATATAATTCTAATTAGTAATAACCAACCAATTATTATTTTTAACTAAAACGTACTATTAATTATTTCAAATTAAATTAAAAGTCATACAATATTAAATAAAGTTTGTGCATCGCACGAGTTTTGAACTAATATTTATTACTGTTTGGTCATTTACAGATAATAATAATACTAATAATTAATCAATTATCTTTTTCAACTAAAACACTAATTACCTTTTTCAATGTTAATTTTTCTGTTTTTTCCAACTAAAACATCTCATTCTCCAAAATTATCATGCTATTAAAAACACAAATTACCTTTTTTAACTATAACATGTTACATTTCTATTTTTTCCAACTAAAACACCTCATTTTTCAAAAATATAAAATAATTATATTAAAATATTATTAATACTAACCAATTATCTTTTAAGTTAAACTACATTACCTTATCGGTTCCTTTTAACCAAAACCCCTATTCTTTTCTAAAAATAACATTAACAATGTTATTTAATAAAATAAAGTAAATATTATAATTATAAATTACGAACCAATTACCCTTTTTAACTAAAACATAAAATTAATTTTGTAAAATCAATTCAATTTAAATTATTGATATAATTTTTTAAATTTAAATTAAATTTAAAAAATTATACAATATAAACAAAGTCTGTGCATCGCACGGGGTTTAAGCTAGTATATATTTATAAACAAACTCGCAAATAAAGATTTACATACAAGTAAAATAAAGGAACGAGAGTTGCAAGTGATAACCGCACAACATCATTGTGTACACTAACCAATAAAATAGCACATCAAAATCAATGGGTCATGTGAACTTGTGAGTGCTGGGCGGGGACACTCTGTTGTGCAAAACTTAAATTAGTATTATTATTAATAGTCCTGTAAAACACAAAAAAGAAGACACTGCCTCACTACATCACATGCTAATGCTAATGGACAATGACACTGAATAATAACCAACTCCACCTCCTCCATGATTCTTAATATAAATCCATTTATATAGCTACAACTCCACTTTTACACGTACTGTACCCATCCATCCAGCCCAGCCCCATATGTATATTCTGGAATCCAACTCTATCCTGAATTCTTATACTATTTTCTTTCAAATTTATCTCAAAAATTACGGTATTAGATTACACAAAACACATATTTGGCCGAACTTGTATATCCTATCCTATCATATCCTATCATTTTAAATATAAATACTACAGTACATATTGTTAGTAAATTTAAAGCCGCTTTAATTAATTTTGACGCTATAAATAAGTAGAAATATCTGGAGGTGTGAGCCTAGGCCTATTTCTCGTGAATCCCGAGCTAGAGGATAAATACATACACGTATACTACCATATCACCTCCTCATTCATTACTACTCCATTGAACAACTTGCCTAAAACGTCGCCGTTGCTCTTTTTATACCTTCCGGGATTCTCGCTTTCTTCTTCTTCTTCTTCGCGATTCTGGTGATTTTTTTTTTTTTTTTTTAATTTTCTTTCATTTTTGCATTTTAATTATTTAAAATAGATTTTATTTTGCATTTAATGCGCTTTTCTCAAGGTTATAAAAGCAAAGCGCAGCGCAGGCAGAGAGATAGAGACACGAGAGAGTGATGGAGGCGCAAGATGAAAATTCATTAGATACAACAAACACAAATCCATATAAAATTACCATCGGTGTTTGTGTTATGGAAAAGAAGGTGAAATGCGGCTCCGAGGTTCTGTTCCTTGTTTGCTTTTTTCTTCCGAAACAAACTATAACTCTCCAAAATCCGAATCGTATTTTTTTTTTTTAATTTTCGTGTGTGTCGTGTACTTTCGTGTTTGTTTACTGTCTATTTACCTGTTTTGATGTTATTGTTAGGTTTTTTCAGGGCCTATGGGGCAAATATTGGATAGGCTACAAGCATTTGGTGAATTCAAGGTGTATACACACTCTATGTTTGTGTTTATGTATATAAGTAGACTGTGTAGTTTCGTGTCATTGTATTATTAATTGTTTGTGTTAGCACGACTTGATAGATTTATAATGTTTATTGTAGATTATACATTTCGGTGATAAGGTTATCCTTGAAGAGCCGATTGAGAGGTACTATTTGTTCTACTTTATTATGGCGGTTATCATGCTGTTATTTGATTGGTGTTTAGCTTTAGCATTGAATTTGTTGTTGTATATTCGTTTATATTGTAACAATGCTCTCTGTCAGTGTAATAGAGATATTGGGTGGTGGTAGTACAACTGTTAATAAGGATTGTAATAATTGGATGTAAGGTCTGCTTTTAGTGGTTATGTGCCGACTCACTGTCTAAGACTCATTCTAGCTGATGAAATGATAGGAGTAAGACATCTTGTTTTGTAGTATATACTTTAGATACAACAATTAATTAAAAAAAATTAAGTATATATATGTAAAGAAATAGGCAACACTTTGTGGATATTACAAGTTGAACTGTCGGATCATGTTTAGGGGATGTGAAAAGGCATATATGTAACTGATAACGTAATTTCTGTAGTGTTAAATATTAGATGCAGCATTCCTTTATGTGAATAAGTTATATTATTTTAATTACGGACCTTGGTGCTTCATAGAGTGAAAACCTTTTGTCAGGTCAGGGCCGTCTCACCTTAATATGTGGTCCTAAGCCAAATCTGGTAATGGGCCCTTCGTATATAAAATATTTATTTAAAAGTTCTTAATGTAATCGTGAACTTTCAAACTAAAATTGTAAATTGTTTATATTAATTCATGATTAAAATGGCATTAATTTATTAAATTGATAAATCGCAAAAAAACATAGTTTACATAACGCGAAATGATATATTACTTCTGTTAGTGTAGATTTATTACTTTTGTCATTGTTTGGACGTTAACATTTAGCGGATTAAATTGATATATGGACAAACTTTAGTTATAAAATCTTTGATGTATTTAAATTTATTTTCTAAAAATATAAATTTACATACTAATGTGCATACATTTTGGGCCCTTAAATGTGAGGCCCTAAGTTGTAGCTTAGTTGGCTTTGCATAGGTCGGCTCTGTGTCAGGCTATGAGATTGATTGGTTTTAGTAATACTGATGAAATTTTTTGTAATCAATATCAATTAGGTGGCCGATATGTGATTGCTTGATTGCGTTCTACTCTTCTGGATACCCTCTTCAAAAAGCGGAAGCATATGCTGCTCTAAGAAAGTAAGCATTTTTCTCTGTTTCTATTTCTTTTTTTTTAAATATCAGTCTTGAAATTCATTATTCTATGAAGGAAGTAGATTAATTGTCAGTCTCACATCTCTGTTAGGACTAGAGATTTCCGTATAGTAGAAATAAATCATTTACAGCAGTGCAGTGTGATCTTCAGATGCTTACTGCAATTGAAAATCTACACCTAATTATCTGGTTATATAGCATTCTTATGTGTGCTATGCTTGTAACGTGTATAGTCACATATTGTTGACTTCATAATTGCAGATCAATGTAAAATGTCTTGGGTTTCTTAAAGAGGATTGGTGCTAGCAAAAGCTCTTAGAACTTTTGCTTCTTGGATCTTTTTCTTGATGTAATATGCATATATATGTTCTCATTGTCATTAGAGCTTCAAGATCTCCACTTAAATTACATTTGTGAATTTAAACAATATAATTCGACTGATTAGGAACCGACGGAAAAGATAGGTAATTTATTTGTGAATTATATGTTCTCAGTGTCGAAACCAATCTTCATATTAGGAGTATTTACATATATGTAGATATGTAGATCCAATCATGTTCTTAAATCTGTCCACACTATGCTTGGCAGTAAAACTAGCAATTAAAAATTGTACCAGTACCACTATCTGTGTGTGTGTGTACATTTAAATGCAAGTCTTATATTCTTTGGTACCTTGTATTTCAAAGTCGGATTAATATGATTTCTTCTGCATGTGTAGAGCACTGTATTTTCTCTTATACTATGTTTATCCTTAGGCTTTTTGTGGTAGGTCGTAGAAATGCTGCTCTGCATGACACTGAAGTGTTACTTTCCATTTGAAATATTTGTCTTCATTTCTTGTCTCACAATGCTCTTCATGATCCTTACTTCAGGCCTTTCCTTGTAAATGAATTGGATCCTCAATACCTGCTTCATGATCGAAGAAAAGTATATGAGGTACTCTGACATTACATTTTAAGGAGTTCAAATCTGTTTCTGTGCCAAACTAGATTGGTTGATATAGGTTTCATCAATATTTATTGATGAGATATGCGTGTCCTGTTAGTACGAGGTATCAACAGTGTTGACGTTTTGATATTAGGCTGACAAGAAATCTAGTAGAGCTTCCATCAGATATTTCATATCTATACTTCTGGAAAAATATAGCTAAATACATCTCTTTATCTCCTAGCGATTTTCTATGAGCTTCATCAAAGAAATAAATGATTAGGTTTGGCATACATTGCTCATTACTAGGTATTTTATATATATACTTCTTGCAAATTATTGCATGATACGATACTTCTCTTTATTTCCTAGTGATTTTGTCAGAGCTTTGTTAAAAAAATAAATGATCGGGATTTGGGCTCACAATGATCTTTAAAAATGGATGGAATTTTTGTCAATAAGACATTCTATCTGTTTATAGCTAATCTATGCTTACAAAAATTGATTATTGTAAGCCGCCTTTAAGTATTTCATAGCTTTTCCGTTATGTTTTTACTTTTAAGTATCAGTTAGCTTTAATAAGTTGGTTGGTGACCCCTTCAATTTCTAATAATTGTGCTCTGCTTCTCCTTGCGATTGAACTCTTGTCTACAGATGTAGACATGAGTTCGGTATTAAATCTGAATTAGTTACTGATCGTACCATAGAAAAACGAAATAGACCATAATGTAATTGGGGAAAACTTCATGTAGTGGTAAAAAGAGTCCAGGCTATCTTTCCTCGGTGAGAGTATTGTAAGGACACTCACATTTAAGGTGCAAACTCCTGTGTGAATGTTATTTCCTCCATTTATATCAACATATTGTACTCCCAGTAGCACATAGACCAGTTAATAAGTGATATTTGTATTTGTATTCTATTAATGAATAATTCAAGTATATCCGAAGTTTGAACTAAGAGTTTATTACATAACTATATAAATTTCATGTTTCCTTTTTTGCCCTCTCACCTTTTCGTAATGTGTAGGACTGTAGGTTTATAACTTAAATATTATTTTTGGTGATACAGCGTCTTGAATTGTATGGTATTCCTGTTCCGAGATATGCTCTCGTTAATAGAGATGTGCCATACGAGGAACTGGATTTTTTTGTTGAGGAAGAGGATTTTGTTGAAGTTCATGGGAACCGTTTTTGGAAGCCTTTTGTGGAAAAACCAGTTGACGGTGAGCTTTTGGATTCACATGAAGTACATGCTATTTCCCTTTTTGCTGCTATTTTCGCTAATGTAAGGCCACTGATGCCATGTCTTGGCCATTGACATATGGATATACTGAATGTTTTAAAAAAATTAAATGTGAACTTGGTCTTTTTAGTTAATTATTTTGTTTTTTGTTTTTTAGTAGTATGGGATGATAGAGAGCGTAGTTGATCGACATCTTTATGAAATTTTAATTTTGAACTCAAGGCTTTCATGTGTTTGGTTAAACAAATTCCGTTAAAATAAGAAGAAAGAATATAAGCAAAAATTCCTTTTAGATAAGAATATAAGCACAGGAACAAACCTACAATATAAGGAGCAGATCACCCTATAGTCCATCTTTCTCCATACCCTGCGTCCCAGCAACCAGGAAGGGGAAAAAGTTAAGAAAATGCACATTGACAAAATTTTCAAGATACCTACTTTGTTGGTGTAAGTGTAAGTAAATGGTTTGCCCTTGATCGGCTGACAGTCTGACCTCTATTATTGAGGAAACAACACAAAATCATTGAGTGAGAAAGTGTCTTAAATGGTATATGACCAAGTAAAGATGTATTCTTTCCTCGTGCAAATTTATAACTGCAGTTGATACTTTAAATTATTGGTACAGTATCATAATGAAACTCAGTACTAATTCTTATAGGTTCTTCGTTGATGGTATTAATGCATGGATTCACGATGTATTAAGTAGACAAATACTAAAGTAATATGATGACACATTAGGCTTTTTAATGTGAGCTTAGGTACTTAAATTCCCAAATAAAAAATTAAGTCCAAATTTAGTTATAAAATATAGTGGTAATTTTGACTTTCTCGGTAAGCAATTTTCTTTCCGCTTTGGTACAGGTGACAACCATAGTATAATGATATATTACCCTAGTTCAGCAGGCGGCGGCATGAAAGAATTGTTTCGGAAGGTGAGAGTTTTTGCAAAATCTCCTAGTTAGTCTTATTTTGACTTTCAGCTCCTGTTGCAAATCGACTTTTCTAGTGTGGTGTAATATTTTCATGAATACTTGTCGGCCGGCATAAGTGTTTAGTATGGCGAGGTGTACTATTAAGGAGAGATGTCATATGTGCATAGTCTAGGTTTTTAGATCTTTTATTATAGTCTTTTAAACTCTCAAGTTTGTAATGAAGTAATAGGTGAAAAAGGATGGGCACAAGTACAAGGCATGGTTTTTCCAGGACAATTATCTTTCAGAATCACATACAGACACCCTCCTTGTCTTAATTATTCCTATTAGAGTGCATTTTTTTATATATTGTATGAGATTGAACTTGAAGTCATCAGTTTTAGCAATCCTAACTTCGTAGATTTTTACTAATTTACTTTGGCATACTCTGTGCATAGTGTACATTTGCATGCTAAATTCAGAAAAAATAAAAATAGAAGGATCATCTTATAGCAGGAATTATTGGAATCATGAGAAATGAGAGCATAGTTTACTAAGGAGAGGTGGTAGTGCCGTTTTTATGAGGTTGGTCATAGAAATACTCACAAACACTTGCCTTCACTAAAGTTTGAACCCTTAAAGGAAGCTTAATGAGAAATGGCCAACCTCAATGGCTTGAATCCTTTACCTCCATGAACGCTTTCTTCCCTGTTGTATTATATATCGTAATCCCTTAAAATATAGATGAAGAAAATCAAAGGGCAAAATTTCAGAAGGTATAACATATCTGCCATTCCATTTCTTAAATGAGTGTGAAATTATTCTGAATTTTTTTTTACAATTATATTTTATTTGATAAATTAATTTGATTGTTAACTATATCATTTGAACTATGTTATCAACTATTAAAATTTAGTTATCCATAATTATTGTTGCTGTCCGTCCATTCTTCATTCATTGAAGCTTGTTGCTGCCTTCAGGTTGGTAATCGGTCCAGTGAGTTTCATCCAGAAGTAAGAAGAGTGAGGCGTGAAGGCTCATATCTGTATGAGGAGTTTATGCCAACTGGAGGAACAGATGTCAAGGTAATCTTTTGTGCAATTATTTCTTTTGTACGCACTTCAAGACGCATGAAAAATTTACTATATAAAAAAGTATGAACTTTATCTAGGAAGCAAGGACACGGGTGTGGGAGTGCGAGGATACGGGAATTCGACAAATATAATAATATGAGGATATGGGTGCGGGGGACACGGGAAAAATAAACAAAAAATTTATATGTATTTCATGTAAAACATAATAAAACATACTAACAAAACCAAAAATTGCATGAAAAATGAATCAAATGCATCATTTATTAATCTAAAACACAAAAATACAAGTAAAATCTTTTAGTTTGTGCAAAAATAAATACAATAATCAATACTTTTGTAGTAACTAATAGAAGTGGATACTTAATTTTGTGAATGTAGTTCTGTAAATTAGATTTTGGCTATAATTTCTGAAGATAAAATTTCAGATTTGTATCGTGGAAGAATCCGCGTGTCCGATACGGGGATACGTGTGTCCGTGTATCCGACACGGGGACTCGGCATGCAACCCAAGTGTCCCTGCTTCTTAGAACTTTATATTTTTGTACAAAAAATATTACTTGCAAGATCATTTGAAGGCATTGAAATGCGTGAAAAAGTCAGAGGGTCGGTGTTTTTGAGATGGAGGTAGTATCTTTCTTGATGACTATATTATCTTAGATACTAGATAATGAATACTTGTGCTATTTGTTATATGAACGAGCATCTTGTTATTATTTAAATCCTGGAGCCTATTGTTAAAGTCATTTTAGGTTGTATAGAAATTTGCTTCTTTTAACTTTTTCCTTTTCTAATTTCACCAAGATTTGTAGTGTGGCACCATATGTATATAAAGGTTTAAGTAGTTCTTCATATATATATATAGTAATGTTTGTTAAAGAATGTAACATAGAAGGGAAGAATGTCTCTTTGAGAGTCTTCACGAGCATACATGAAATTGTTCGCGAGTGTGGAGTCAATATGTCATCGGAACAAGCAGCACTAATTTTCTTCCGTGTGTTCCTATATATGTGTGTGTATATATATATATATTTATTTGTATTTTATTCTGGTCTTTTTTATAGTAATGCTTAGTTTTATTGGTCAATTCTAGCTGTATTTTCTTAATAGAAAAGAAAAAAGTATACGGTATATGCTTAAGGGATTGCTATTATTGTAGGTTTATACTGTTGGCCCTGAATATGCACATGCAGAGGCAAGGAAGTCTCCTGTTGTTGATGGTGTTGTTATGAGAAATCATGATGGAAAAGAAGTAAGTTACCATCGAAATTGAAGTTATTAAATACTCTCATAATAAACTGTTTAGGTACTTTTTATTTACGATCTTCACCATCTATATTTCAAGGCTTGTTGAAAACTCATATTTCTGGAATCGTATTATTATATCCCAAAAACCAGTACAAGGACTGCATATATAGCTTACATATCTAAGTTATAAGGAAAGTCTAAATATCGGGGAATTACTGATATTATGGCTATATATATATATTGACAGAGAAAAACTTTTAAACAACTAAATCTGCATCAATTGCATTCTAAACGATGTCAACTTGTCTGTTATCAGGTCAGGTATCCTGTACTTCTCACTCCAACTGAGAAGCAGATGGCAAGGGAGGTTTGCATTGCATTCAGGCAATCAGTAAGTCAATTTAAACAGAATCTGTGTAGTTTCCATTGCTCAAGACTTAGGATTCCTTATTTTATTTTATTAATATTTTAATGCACTTGGAATTTTGGAAAAGCGTTTAATGTAAATCCTGAAGGAATATTCCATGAAAATATGGAATGCACCTATTGTTTTTCATATGACTCAGTTTTGTAAATTGTTCAAATTGACTCATTCCGAACAAAACTGAGTGCTTCCTTATTACAATACGTGGATGATCTATTATATTTATGCACATATAATAAATCCGTAGGCTTAAGCTTAGGTGCTGTTTGGATCACGGGTACACAGGCTGCTTAATGGTAGAAGAAATGTGATCTGATACAATCATTTATTAGAATCTCATTTCCCACGGGTTGGAATCCCATGATCCAAACAACCCCTTAGTATATACCATCCCCAGCAAGAATTTTTAGCATCTATTATAATTCATACACTGTCCTGCTTTTTTCAGGTTTGTGGTTTTGACCTGTTGCGTTGTGAAGGCCGTTCGTATGTTTGTGATGTCAATGGGTGGAGCTTCGTCAAAAATTCCTACAAGTGAATTCACTATATCCTTGCCTAGTTTATTTAATAATTATCATGCAACTGTGCATTAATCCTTGTACATGGCCTTGGAAAAGCCTTACTGTCCATTTCATTTTTCTTAACTAAAAAACCTCTACGGATTGCATCCTGATCTCATCTCTCAGTATAAAACTTAAAGGGATTTTCGTGAAATAAAGGAATTTTCATGAAATTTATCATAGATCATTCCTGTTTTGTATGAAATTGTAAGGACCAATTTTGTTACGGTACACCATTTGAAACGGGTAGCTCCTTTTACCTCTTTGTTCCCATTTTACTCTTTTGACACCCTCCCTCTTTCTCTTTCCCTTACATTTCCTACCTTGCCAGTTGCCGCAAACCTTGTTCACCCTTCCTCTTCTCGTTTAATCATCATTTTCCGCAATATATCATGTTTTTTAGTTGAGGCAAGGTATATGATAAGATGGCAGGCCTATTCTCCATTTATACTTGTGTGTGATTGCTTCAGATCCTGCTGTCCTGCACAAGCATATATATAGCAAATAAGTACTATATTTTGTCTTTGCTGTGTGTTTGCCTTGCTCATACACTCATGCTTTCAGTGGATATATACAGGTATTATGACGATGCTGCTTGTGTTTTGAGAAAGATGTTTCTAGATGCAAAAGCACCCCATCTTTCATCGACAATACCACCAATTTTGCCTTGGAAAGTTAATGAACCAGCTCAACCTTCTGAGGGACTAACACGGCAGGGAAGTGGAATTATAGGCACATTTGGACAGTCAGAGGAGCTACGTTGTGTTATCACTATTATGAGACAGTAAGATTGACATCCTTTACTATATTTCTTCGTAAGTTAGCACCTTTTATTTACCTATCGATGTCCAGTGGTGATCGAACTCCAAAGCAGAAAGTAAAGTTGAAGGTGACTGAAGAAAAACTATTAAATTTGATGCTTAAATACAATGGGGGTAGACCTAGAGCAGAGGTAATATTTATATCATGGTAATCCATTTTTTTCTTATTGTAGTTTTGTTTACTCGGAGTTTGTGAGTAGAACCTTTATGTCATAATTTATCTTGTGCGGCAGACAAAACTTAAAAGTGCTGTCCAGTTGCAAGACCTTTTGGATGCTACAAGAATTCTTGTTCCACGATCCAGGTACTAATTTATATGAAATCTTTTTACTATAAAACTATATCTGAGAAAAATTAGCTCATCTAGTATGTAAGAATCATTGCCATCTAGGTCCCACACTATCAGAGGCTCAATTTTTACATTATGTACTGTGTATGCAGGATATGTTCAGATTCATTCACTAGAAAAACTTGATTATTCAATAGAAGAAAAAGTAGTTACTTTACTTGTGGCGATCCACGAGTCCAATTTAAAGATTAGCATCTTTTTATGCATGTGTTTTGCCTTGCAGCATTATCAACTAGATCTGTACCTTCTAGCTCATCCATAAAATTTAAGGAAAAGAGACTTTGATGTGGAGTGAGGAATCTAAATAATAGTTCGTGTTTATTTAATGTTATTCTAGGAACATAGGTATAGTTATTATATAGTATAATTATATTTGAGAAATAGTTTATTAGGAATACTCTAGATTGTAGTATTTATAATAGAAGGATTTACCCCTATAGCTAGTTTTCTTGTAAGGTGGTAAGTTTCGGAGATTTACCCCTATAAAGTAGTAAATTTTTGTTATTAGAAGACTTTGATTGATTATTGAATTGAGTTTTTTTGCTTGTAATGGGTTGCGATCCATGCAAATATCTCTTTTATGTGGTTGAGAAATCCTAGAGGTGGTTGTTCTTTTGCGGTTGGATCACCTTAAGGCCAGTGGATATTCTGTCATTATTCACACATAATTATCCTTTTTATTGTTTTCCTGCTTGTCATACGTTACACGGGGTGCTTCATTATCAGTGTACTTTAAATAGAAAAATGTTAAAAATAGTTTTGCAACAAGAGGCAAGCTAGAAGGTTGATAAAGAACATGTAGATTATATGGTTCAACTCAAATCATTATTACACTTAGATAAACAAATTTTGAAATTAAAAAGATGCTTTATGACTGTAAGGTTTAAGAGGATGCCCTGGGCTGTACGGATATGTTAAGTTTTGGCTTTCCAAGCTTATGCCTAATATTTTGATGTTTGGCTGTCATTTTAGTACTTGCTTGAAGGATGTTGTCCTTCATAGCATGGAACTAGATTACCTAATTACTTATGATCAGTTTGAAGATTCTAATAATATCAATTGTCAAACAATGGAAAGTTTTACTTTGTTTCCTGAGATATATATGTAATTTGATAGAACGTTAATGATTCGAAATCAGTCCTGAAGACAGACCCCTCTCGGTTGTTTTTATGGCACTGTAAGCGATGCTCTTAGTCATTATGGACTATGGTTTATCTTCTATGTGAATGTATTCCAGTGGTTAAGGTTTATATATGACATTATAAGGCAACCCAAGTTTTTTTTCGCGCGGACTTATAAGTAGATAATTCCTTTTCTAGCTGCAGGCCAAAATCTCAAACATTATTTACCTATACCTCTCCCTTTGTTTTACAGGTTTATTTTCTACTACCTCTTCTGTTTGTTATATTCAGGACATGGAGAATATGTCATATCTTCATATTCTCTTTATTCTTCTCTTACATCTGATCGATCTCAATTATGACTTCTTTTGTTGATATCATGGAAAACAAGTTCTATTAAATCTTTGTTGGTATTTAGAGGTTAGTACGCAAAATGAGCATAAACTTTTATGTGAAAGAATGATGAAATACCACTCTTATTGAAAGGGCAAATAAATAGTTTTCACCTAAATTGTTCTAATAGTAAGTGTTTATATGAATGTTGTGCATGGTTCACATATGAATGTTGTCCTGAGTTTCTTATCAAAGTAAACTATTGTCTTTGACCTGATTGGAAGTTTAATATCTACATAGGCCTGGTCGGGAAAGTGATAGTGAAGCAGAAGACATTGAGCATGCTGAAAAACTTCGTCAAGTTAAAGCGGTTCTTGAGGAGGTCCACATACAAACCCTCTCAGTTTTGCAATATTTTCTTCAAATTTTCGTGATGTCAATATTTAAGCATCCATCTCAAGGATTTTTACAGACATCTTTTAGAATGAATGTGCCAAAATGTTGATGTGTTAGCCACCATCATCTTTGTTAGGATTTTCCTACACTTGTACACATCATTTGCCATTTTGCCTTCTAGTGTTAATGTTGAATAATATTGTCATGAGAATTCATCAAGTTGCCGCGTTGTTCTAATGTTTTGCTAAGGTTTTTCAGAAGTACGTAGTTAGATTTAGTTAATGATGTTCTTCCCCTAATCAATCTCATTAATAAAATACCAAATTTAATCTGTTGCATGAAATCATTGACATAAGGTTAGGATAGTGGCTACTGGCTAGTGGTTTGTGCTCAATTCCTGTGAGAGTTAAAGGTGCCTACACTATGTACAAGAAAACAGTAATTACGGGATTCTTTGGCTATTGTCATCTGCAAGTGATCAATTTTCAGTTAATACTATATGAATGTTCTGTCGTGTTCGTGTCTTTCAAGAGTGTTCTGTGGAGTCACTTTTGATTTTGATCTATGTTGCTTGTATGTTGAATACACAAGTAGAATCTGCTTGAAAATGAAGCTCCAAATTATACTCTATTATGTAATTTTTTAAAAATGTTCATTTCCCATCTTTATGAATAAAATTGTTAGTAAAAGCAACACTTCTACTATCCAGGGAGGGCATTTTTCTGGCATTTACAGAAAGGTTCAATTAAAACCTCTAAAGTGGGTTAAAATTGCAAAAGCTAATAGTGAAGGTGAGGAAGAAAGACCTGTTGAAGCATTGATGGTTCTTAAATATGGGGGTGTTCTTACACATGCTGGCAGGAAACAGGTGTTTGTATTTTTAATTTCTTGTATATGGATGTGATGTACCTTTAAATTTGAATCATGGTTAATGGGGTATTCTCTTTAAAAATGCTTTGGTTTGCCCTTGACAATTGTGGCAGGCAGAAGAACTGGGAAGATATTTTCGGAACAATATGTATCCAGGTTTTTAAACACTTCCCAATCTAATATAATTCAAAAGTATGTATTTGTTGTTTTGGATCATAGAACCTAATTGTTATGTATATATATATATGTGTGTGTGTGTGTGCGCCCGTTCTATTTCTTATAATTTTCCTGAATCCTATTATATTAAGTGAAATGCAATGCTTATATATTCTAATATGATCCTGGAAAGAGTTGTTTGTGTGTCTCTTTTGGTTTTTAATCGTATTTGTTTCTTTTGAAAATAATAAATTGCCCATGTCTTTTAGAATTTTCTTTTTTTAACATTTTAGTACAGCACGCCCCATCCATCCCAATGTAAAAATCCTCTTTCTCTTCCTGGATGTCTTAAAACAAATGTCATCGTTCTATTATTGGCAGTGTTTAGTAATCTTATTTTACATAATAGCGTCATTATCTTTTTACTGATAAAACTGATGCAACAACCAAAGTCAAACTGTCAGCCTAAAATGAACATCTTTGGTATATCTCGAAATTGTATCCAAATAAAGCCGACTATGTTGGCCAAGTGCAACAAATTTCAGTATCCACCTGGCCACCTAACGATGCAGAGCACGCAATGAAGAATTTATTATTGATACTTTTTGATTTATGTATATATAGATAAATGACCAAGTAATCTAGTAGCTTGATTTATTAGGAGTTCAGGACTAGATAAACATTTCCTTGTCTAATTGTGGTAGTTGATAATTATTATTTAGTAGGAAACCGAAATCAACTAGGAATACGGCTTTCTCTTAGGATTTTACTATACTTCGAGTGTTTTGAGAATATATCTACAGATTTATTTGTGTTTTCATTAACCCTCTCTGCGAATTGGATTATCAACCAGTGCTTTCATCTTATCATACATCGTCGTATCAAGAGGTGATCCAGTAAGTGTCAGTTTGTATGAACAAGTTATATGCTAATATTAACTTTCAAGTCAAAATTAACTAATTGGAGGTCTACTAACAACTTTTGACTTTTAACTACTTATGAGTTGAATTTGAAAAAGTAGGATGACTTCAATTGAAATTTTGTAATTTGTCTTGTCAAAAGTCAATATTACCCTCAACACGTGCAGTCTCTAGTATTTTATGTCATTTTTCTCTTATTTTTATAACTTGCAAATTATATCAGCTGAGCTATCAAAACATACTAGTAGATGAAGATTATTTGTACTTATAAGTTTTTAGATAATTCTAAATGACAAGTAACTCTTTTATTAAGATAAACCAAACGGCCCCTAAGGCTTTCAATTGTATAAAAGAGAGAGATGATTCAAAAGTAAGTGTAAGGGAGAATGTCCCGTGTCAGAGAAATAACAACCAACTTGAATCCTAAAAATTGTATTTGATTTTTGATGTGGTCAACACTGCTAATACTAACAGTCTAAACAATCAGTATTTAGTAACCTGAAGGTTGCACCGGAGATGAAAGAAGTAATTTAATTAAGGTGCTGAAAGAAAATAAAAATTATAAAAAAAGATTATCTAATTACCAAGTACGAATATAACTTATAAGAATAAGGAACTATTAGAACCTTAAATTTTACAATAATATACCTCAAATAATCTCTCTTATCTTAACCTTGGATCTCAAACAAGCAATGTCATACAGAGTTTCCCCACTGAACAATTATAAAAGCAAATCTAGCTGCATAGTAGGTCTGGTACCAATATAGTTGACAAGCAGAAATTGTGCACCGAAATTAGCAACTACAGATATATCCAAAACCAAAATCAGAAAGTATGTGCAGAACACATACAACACACAACTGCACGTTATTCTGGAAAAATTATCTAGTTGTCTCACGTGTCTTTTAGATGGTTCGATAATAAAAAATTACAACATAATCATAGAATATCTAGCTCCAAGCATACATGCTTTGTTTCCGGGTCTGGAATTATGGGAAAAGCTCTGTACTGCATTTCAGAGAATTTTGGTGCAGAAATCCTTAAGAGCAGGAAAATCAACAAAATATTAAAATCTTGAACTCAAATCATTTTTTGTTCCCCAGATTTTCCATTTTTGTCCTCATACCCATGTCCACCGGACACACCATGGGTGTGCGTATGGGATCTGAGTCAGATCCTTCTTATAACAGGACACTTCATCTTGCAAGATCCCAATTCATAATGAAATGAAAGGCCTCTTCGAGATCAAGATCCATGAATGACTTGTTTCTATGTTATTTTTTTGATTTTATGCTACATTTAACAATATAATTAGATCTATATGATTTTTGTGTATTAGGCACAGTTTTTATGAATTTGAAAGAATTCAGTCTATTGAAAATCTTAAATGTCGAGTTGTCACACTCATGTCCAAATTCAGGTCCATATCCAAAAATCTTAAATATTTTATAACTAAGATTCTGACTCCTGGATCGCACCTGTGCCCGACAATGAAATTAATTTCTCCTGTTTAGTTTGGTTTCAACTATCTGTTTCAATATAAATTATGAGCAGAAAAGTCGTAACTTACTTTAGTTTGTCAAACATTAGTAAGACTGAGTTTGTTATACTTATGTTTTTTTAATGAAATAATGAGGGACAAACAGTTTAACATATTTCCTGTAGTCCTTGCTTTCTAGTGATGTTCTGTATGTTAGTTTTATTAATTTGTTTATATTTCTCAGGCGAAGGTACTGGTCTGCTTCGTCTGCACAGTACATATCGTCATGATTTAAAAATATATAGCTCAGATGAAGGCCGTGTACAGGTATATTCTTTAAAGCCCTTGTGGATTTATTTTGTTGCATGTTTTAGTGTGTTTATGCTATATCTAGGCTGTAGTAATTGGAATTCATTTCCGCTTGGAATTGTTTGGTTTTCCCCACTTGTTATTTAACTTTTTATGGCTATACCTGTGTATGAACTGTTTTCATAACAGATGTCTGCGGCTGCATTTGCAAAGGGCCTCCTTGATTTAGAAGGACAATTAACACCAATTTTGGTATGCATAATTATTTTTAATTATTTTTTTTCATTTCTTTGTTTGTTGTATTGTGTAATTTAGATGACTGACATGCTTTTATCTAAAGGTTTCACTGGTTAGCAAGGACTCCTCCATGTTGGATGGACTTGAAAATGCCAGCGTTGAAATGGAAGAAGCAAAGGTTTGATGTAATTATTCTTCATATTACGTTGTTTTAATTTTTTTTTGAACTAAAATCAAATTTGTTATTTGGTGATTGACAAGACCATATTTTAAAAGTTACTCTATTTTCATCCCAGGCTAGATTGAATGAAATAATAACTTCAGGAGCAAAGACAACTCATAGCAATGGATCACCTGCAAAACCATGGATGGTTGATGGAGCTGGGCTTCCTCCAAATGCTTCTGAACTTCTCCCAAAATTGGTTAGTCTTATCTTAAGGACTCAAGAAATAGTTGTACAATGTACAGTCTTATCAGTACTTATTATCTTGAATACAGTGTTTTCTATTGCAAACTTCTGCCACCTAAAGGAGGTCTTAGTTTCTCTCTCTCTACATACAGCCTAAATTACCTAATATGTAATGCTCATTGCGATAGTCTTCACTAGAATAGTCTCAATATTCTGTGTAGATTAACAGTCCAGATTTTTTTATTTTGTTTAGGATTCTAACGGGAAAACTCTAGTATAGGATGAATCACAATCTTTACTGAAGTGACTGGAATAGGAAGTCTGCAATCTATTCCAAATTTTAAACAATCGAAGAGGATTAGGAGAATGCTTAAGTATTAAAAATATACAAGAAAACCATTTAGAAATTAATACTAATAATAACCTTTGTCCAGCTTCAACAGTTCAATCTGAAGCTCTTATCATGTAGTTACCAAACATTTGTCAGCTTTTCCATATTACAGATTCTGTTGTGTTGGCCACAAGGCCCACAACAATGCCATTTCTGCCCCGTTATACAATTAAATACTGATAAGGTTCTGCTCTGTACTTATCATTATTTAAAGCGTCCATCAAAATATTATTAAAAGCGGATTACGCTACTAGTCATGCTTATCTCTTTTCCGGACTTCATGTCTGTATACAACATATATACATATATACATACACATAAAGTATTATCAGGATATGCAAGCCTACCATCAGCAATTGTCATGTACCTGCTAATTCCTAGTATATCTGCTGGTCCTTTTATCTAACTATTAACTTTTGTCTATGCTTTTATACAGGTGAAATTGACAAAAAAGGTAACCGAACAAGTGCGGCTGCTTGCTAAGGATGAAGATGAGAAGCTGGCAGAAAAGAGCTCATATGATGTTATTCTCCCATACGATCAAGCAAGGGCATTAGGTAAAACAAATATAGATGTTGATCGTATTGCTGCTGGATTACCCTGTGGTAGTGAGGGATTCCTTCTAATGTTTGCTCGATGGAGAAAACTTGAGAGAGACTTATACAATGAACGGAAAGAGTGAGTATCTGTGTTGTCCTCAACATTTTCCCAAGTTCTGAACTGTTTAATTGGTTGCACGCATAACGTTTTTCATTACTGTGCTTGTATCACAGGCGTTTTGACATTACACAAATTCCAGATGTTTATGACTCATGCAAGTAAGTGTTTGCTTTAGCTCTATATGTTTGATGCAGAGTGTATGGCATGATTACCAATATGTGCTATCTATACCAGTTTTCTTATTTCCTGCCACTGAAAGTACTAACGTCTTTTTGCCATAAAAAGAAAGAAAATTACTGTCTTCTTGCTATAAATTGAAAATCAATTTTAAAGACTTTCAAGCTAGTTCATAATATCTTTAGTCCAGTTCGCTGACGAAACATTATTTAATATTGTACTTTGAAATTGTCCATCTTCTTTGATAGGTATGATCTCTTGCACAATGCGCATCTTAATGTAGAAGGGCTGGATGAACTCTTCAAAGTTGCTCAGGTACCAAATTAAGTTAATTCTGACTAAGTTGCATTTTCAGGTGTTTCATATATTGCTGAAGAGAGCAATATGTTTGATATTTTACAAGCATTCCTTCTGAATGCATATAGAATGCATATTGTCAGATTAGCTTTAGTTTTCCTTGTAACTAAACATGCTTCTTGGTTTCAAATAGAATGAGTATCAGATGCATGGGAATTGAAGTGAATAAATTAACTAAAGTTTTCTTATTATTACTGCTCCCAAATTTCAAATACGAAGAAAAGCAAACGTAAAATTACCTTTATATTATCGAATTTTTTTTTTAACCTTTAATTTCACTACAAAACTCTTTCTAAAGTGGGAAAGGAAGAAAGTGGGGGAGTGAATGAAAGCTGTTTGGGATATTTTTTGGTTCCAACTAAAACCATATATTCTTCATATAGATCTTTCGTATTTCCCATAGCATGATTTTCTCTATTAAATTTCAGTTACTTGCAGACGGTGTTATTCCCAATGAGTATGGTATTAATCCAAAGCAGAAATTAAAGATTGGCTCGAAGGTAAACATCACACTATGGCATGTCTAGTTTTCATGTTATCCTTATTTTTCCTTTCATTGTTCAGAATATTAGAAAATATCAGAAAAAGATTTAATATAAATGAAGAAAGTAGTACATTCAAAATGCAGCCACTAACTTCCACAGAAGTTACTACTAAGGTTAAATCTGCTCAAGGTATATGAGTTACTACTAGTTGCACTCTTTTTAGCTAATTTCACAGAGCTTTCCTGTAGGCTATCCACATTACAGTCCTCAACCAAATTTCCGCCGCTATCTGAACTTTCACTAGTATAGCTAAATTTTTACATTTCAGATTGCTCGACGCTTGCTCGGTAAGATTTTGATAGATCTAAGGAACACTCGAGAAGAAGCAATCAGTGTTGCTGAACTAAAGGGTAATCAGGACCAAGAATCAACAATTACCAAGACCATAAAGGAACCAACATCAGCGAAGTCTGAGAAAGAGTCAACATTTAGTAAGACACTAAAAGAAGAACAGGATCATCAACGAATATCTCATATTAAAATGGAGGACACCAGGAGGAACAGTTTCACGAGTGACGTGTCAATGGATCAGGAAGATGATGATGACAAAGAGATTAAATACCGGTTGGATCCAAAGTAAATGCAGGATCTTTTTCCTTAATGAGAAATTTTTGTTCCTGATATGTTGTTTGTGACAGCAATATGGAAACTGCAGTACATATATTTATAATATTTTAATGAGGCTGTACTGAACTTTTGCCTTAGATATGCTAACGTGAGGACACCGGATAGACATGTTCGGACGCGCCTTTACTTTACATCAGTAAGTATCCACTATATCAATTTTCGGCAACTTATTTTGATTTTTGGATGATTCATGACTAGCTGAGTTTTTCTTGATGTTGCCTCCTCTCACATCTCCCTCTCTCCATATGGCCTAAGCAATGTGATGGGGTAGATCAATTATAGTCATTGTTCATTTTTTCCGTATTCACCATGTCAGAATAACCTTTACATTATTCATTTGACAGGAATCACATATTCACTCCTTAATGAATGTTCTTCGCTACTGTAACTTGGATGAATCACTTCAAGGAGAGGATAGCATGTTCTGTGATAATGCTTTGGAACGCTTGTTCAAAACAAAGGAGCTCGACTACATGAGTTACATTGTTTTAAGAATGTTTGAAAATACGGAGGTGGGTGCATCCTTTCATTTATATGATAAAGCTTGCATAGAAAGCTTAGTTTTCTGTTTCTACTTGTGCTGATCAGCACTTTGCCTCCTCACTTTTGACATATGTTCCAATCTTCTTGATCTATTGTATTTTATTTTATATGGGTTATGGTAAATTACAGAATTAAATAGTGACAAACACATAACTCTACTGAGATCCTCACCTCTTGTCACTAAGAGAAGGGGAATCTACTACGGTACAATTCCAGGGTTTTGAGATGTTTTTTTTTATACCCTCCTTTTGTAAAATACTTTTAAATATGTAGTAGTATGCACAGGTTTGTTTTCAGAAGCTAAAGTCATCATTCCCATATAAATAAAACCTGAATAGCTATACACTTTGTCTAGTAAAACAAGAATTCCTTACTGAAGCTACTTTGCTAAGAACTTCTGTTCATTTTTTTAATTTTTTTTTGGAACATTTCCCCTAGAATAAATACACGATTTTGCAATCCAATATCTTGTTCACCACTAGATTGCATCTATTTTTTTCATTAAAAAGCTTCGGCCAGGTGCAATAATCATTCCAGTTAATTCTATAATTGTGTTTGCTGATGGGTTAAAATTCTTTTGACCTACGCATCTCCAGTATTGGTCCTAACCAACTTCAATCCACTATTGGTCTTACTCTGATTAAATACATCTGGTCAGACTACACACTGTGCTTTTCTGCTTTATTCTTTTACAAATTTCTGTCACCAACTTGAAATACTAGCATGTAAATGTGACCTCCCATAATTTTTCAAAGACGTGCCATATTGTAATACTTTTTTTTTTTTTGCTAAATGCCATATTGTAATACTTCTTGTACATGCACAGCTTCATATTTTATATATGATGAACTGCATGGGTACTCTTTAATATGCTCAAGTACTTGGTACAACTGCTTTATTATGGATAATAATTGGTGATTTAGAAAGAGTTTGTTTTATTATCATGTTTTTTATACATACATGCACTCATGCTCACCTTTTTGATGTATTCGTATCTCGTGCTATATATTCAGTTGCCTTTAGAAGATCCCAAGCGCTTCCGCATAGAAATGACTTTTAGCCGTGGTGCAGATTTATCCCCCTTGGAGGTAATAATTTTATCGTTGATAAGATATGAAACAGTTATCTTGACTACAACTGTTACTTCCCTTGTCACCGTAATTTTGTTCTCTCTATAGAAGTGCACTAAAGTTACACGGGCAAATTGACCTATAAAAACCATACACAACCCTGTTTGAAATGGCAGTCTTAAAATATCAGACCTCGTCATATCATTTAGATTCTATTAGAATAATTTCACTTTAGACCGATCCACTGTTTGGGTATAATTTTCAGGAAAAGTTCCACTTCTCACATAGTTCTTAACTTTTACTAATTATTTTTTGAAATCTGTGGTTCTTTTTAAGTTTTGATTTTTGTGGAGGTAGAATTGATATATTACAACTTCGTATACTAATCTAACAACCCGCCATATTAGACATGAGTACTGTCTCTATTTTCTGTATATATAGTTAAATTGCTTCCTGTGGAGTACAATAATATTGCAGAATTATTGAACTTTGGCCGATGAACAATTTTACTTCAAGAAGTTCAAGTGTATCCTGCTTTGCTTTGCAGAAAAACGATAGTGAGGCTACTTCATTGCATCAAGAGCACACGTTACCAATAATGGGGCCAGAGAGACTGCAAGAAGCAGGTTCATATCTGACACTGGAGAAGATGGAAGCAATGGCCCGGCCGTTTGCTATGCCGGCTGAAGATTTCCCCCCTCCATCAACCCCACAGGGATTCTCTGGATACTTCTCCAAAAGTGCAGCTGTATTAGAGCGCTTGGTAAATCTTTGGCCTTTTAATAAGCATGGAAACACCAACGGGAAGTGACTGTTAATGTAACTATATCGACCTCTTCCCCCCGCCAGTGATATTCCTGTTCTTTAGATCTTGTATATTTGCAACTCTAGTCAGTTGTACTTGTTATTAGGTCAAATTTTGACTTGTAAGAGAAACAACTCTTAGCAGTTTTGACTTGCAAGAAAAAGAAAAAACTTTTAGCAGAAGAAATTGTTGTTCTATTCTCGGATTAGTTTTCTTATCTGTTTTTTTGGATAATGGTCCACGCCTAGCACAAGGTGTTAAAAAATATAGTTTTTTTTCTTTTTTATTTTGTCTAGTCAAAAAAATAATAATATAGTTACTAGTATTTTAATGTACCATTTGACTCTTATGGTGACTATATTATGCCAGGTCTATAAGGGTCGTTTGGTTCGCGAAACGGTATGGGTTTGGAATCAGGAATCGGGTTAAGCTGGTATAGGGTTCAGGAATCAAACCTGATATCTTATGTTTGGTTCAGTTCCGGAATAAATCTGTTTAATTTAAATATTTTTATGTCATAGCTTGAATCAAACTTTTATATGTAAAAATTTTGTTTAAATGTTTTTATGTTAGTAATAGTTGTGATTTTTAAATATAATAATTATTATTTAATTTATATTTTTAATAAAATTAATAACAATTT
>PHNY01069387.1:12312-23742 GCA_003724115.2 Anethum foeniculum
GCAACATACTTCACTGGCACACCATCAAGCATACCAGTTGCTATCAGGCTTCTGACATTTGATGGAAAACTGTTTGGAGCTTCTTTCCTACCTTGTTTAGGCTCCGACTTAGTCTTGGCCACAACCTGGATTCTCTGTTTACCAGCCTGAGAGGCATTCATTAACGAAGCATTCGACGCAGCTAATGCTTTTTTTACTGGTGCATCTGACGTTTGAACAGACAACGGATTGTATAATAAGTTGTAACTGTTTCCTGGTCTGGCCATATTATCAGATACATCAGGAAACACCTCAAAAGATATGGTATTGTTATTCACCTTGTCAAAGGAGTCATCAATAGGTCCCATGGAATTGTCACCATCCTTGCCAAAGACCAAATCTATAGATCTTATATCCGTCTCTCCCTTGTAGGCCTCACCCAGTGATGAAATAGGTTCATCTTTGTCAAAAGCCTGTCCTATCGTTATAAAACTGGTCTCATTCATTCGGTTGTAGACCTGTTCTGAGCAAGTGCTGCTGCGCTCAAATGATTCTTCCACAATAATATTTGAATCCTTGACCTGATCAACTTTCACTTTACGAATTCCACCAAAGCTGAGACAGGAATTAGGGGCTTCAATTCCATAAGACATAGACAAACTAACAGGGGATTGATTGTTGGAGTTTTCTGTTCCAATTGGAGAAATATATCCTTCACTATAGCCTACAGACTTATTTGTCTCACTTCCAAATAGCCGGTCGATGAACTGATTAGGTGAAGAATGAAAACCAGTACCACTATCCCAAGAAAGACTTCCAGTAGGAATTTCTGACGCGAATTTGCTAGTTGGACTTTCAACAGCTTGCTTCTTGCTAGGAAACAACTCTTGTTCAGCAGCATCCGCAAACCAATGATGAGGACGTTTCGATTCAGTTGTGGATGAACTACCAAATAATGTTTCTGCATCAAGATGTCCACCAGTTTTCGCCATCCAAAACCCTTTTTCATGGAAAGACTGGCAGTAATTTATAAAAAAACATAATGTTTAATTATGACTCGGTTAATATATTAAATGGAAGTGAAAGAGTACAAATATCAACTTTTGAAACAACGCATATTAATGTAAAACTAAAACATGTAAGCAAGTCTGTTCTGCTCAACACCAAAGGAATTCTCTTTTAATTACATTAGATATGACAAAAATGTATGATCAAAAGTTTTTTGACATAGAACAATCCAAACATGGAAAGGTTATGTAAATCAAGGTTATAATACACAATTCATAAAATAAACTAGTAAATCATGTTTCCCACTTTATCAGGTACTCTGGATGCAGTGGTTACAGGAGAAAAAACTATACTATAAGAGTAACTATGGCACCCAACTGATCTATCAACAGATGTCAAAAACATATAATTTTAAAAGCATATCACATGAAGATCAGAATTCAGATCTAATACAAAGCCAGGGGAAAAGAATTCTGCATCAAACGTGTGTGTGTTTACTTGAGCAAGTATGTTAAAGTGTAGGATATTAATAAAAAATATATATATATATACATGAAGGCCGGATCAATTATGTAACAGCTTAGGAAATAGTCACATATACATAGACACATGCATATATTCAAGGAAGCGATCAACATGGATATTTGATGACATTTACCCCGGAGTGTAGATATTTTAAAGACAGAATTGTAAAATGACCTAATTCCATAGTCTTTACAAAATGAATACTGGGGAATCCTTCTTTGTAAACAACCAACTCTACCAAAAGGGGTATGATAAGAACATACAAGCAAGAAACCACACACAAGAACACATCTTGCGCTCACAATAACAAACCAACCATGAAATTAAAGTTAAAACATTTTCACTCCGATAGACTCCAAAAAGGCCTTTTGCAATAGAGAGTAAGACGAATTCGCATATTCCTTTGACTTATCTTCTTGTAGATAGCATGTTTAATACATCCTTCCTAAAATGGAATAATATCTCCTTCCATTTTAGGAAAGGGGTGTTACAGCATGTAACTTTTAAATTCATCGCAAACCCCAGTTATTAATTTGTATAGGTTAATACCATGACACCTTTTCATATCTTGAGACTGTAATAAAGAATTTATTTGTGACACAAGAACAATTTCATTCTTAGTTAAGGCAAATATAAACTTTAGATTTCCGTAACAACAAATTTTCGGACTACTGATTAAAAGATCATTTTCAACACAATTCATCTCTGAACTGATGTTCCACATTAATACAACAAAAATGTCCATGACCACATCTAACATGGCTTCGACTACAAAGATCAGAGCGGTTAACGAACTAAGCACTTTGCAAACCAACTTGAGCTTGATAAGCTATGCCTAGCTCATCTCTATTTAGGAATAAAAGTTTGGGTCAATTTGTTATGCAAAAGATCGTGTCCATCTTCACGGAGATAACAAAGACCTTAATTTTAAGTATTTAATATCTGAAGTGCTTATTTTTTAAATTCGCTTTGCCTGTAAACATTAACATAGGTTTATTTATCAAATAGATCACTTATTCCACTCCAATATATCACGCAGATCACTGGGAAGTTTTTGGTCAATACTAAATCCTCAATGGATGAAATGTAGCACCCAGTTAAATATTTTAACAATGATAAACGGAAAAGCCGATCTAACATTATAACAACTAATTTTGTAATGTCAGCATTCCATGTCAGACTCAGCCCGCCTTAATACATCTGCATAAATTGGGTTTCTAGAGTTCTTTGTACCCTGTTTCAATTGTAATTATCCAAATCCTATTTTCTTTTTCTTTTCGTTTCTTTTCTTTTAACTGAATAGTTCAATTACTATGTAGTCAATCCACGTCAAATGTCATTGAGTTCTAAGTACGGTCCACGTCAAGTCCATTTAGATGAATTTAACGGAATACGTTTATTTTAACAGCAAACCCAATATAAAATAAGTGATCTATTTGATGATTAACCCCTTTAACATAACAAACAGCTTAGCAGAAAATTAGTTCCATTACACACAAATGATGGTTATTAATCATTTTAGAAGGCTTCTTATTAGAAAGAGATTAGGATTGAGATAATTTAAAATTAACTCATCCTAGACTTCAGAATATTAACAAAGATGTGAACTTTTGCAGAATGCATTTAAATGTTATTTTCAGTAAGGAGAAGATAATATAGAGCAAAGAAGAAAGGGTACTTACGAGTCACCCACCAAAGAAGCCAGTGTAAATATGTTTTGCTTTCAGTCTAAGATAGATATATATACATATTGAATTTGACATTATTTTGTCAACCAAATTCCTACGTTGCAACAACTATTAATTTACTGATAAGAATGAACAAAGATGGATGTCACCGTATTTTTAAACTTATTTTACAATGAGATAATCTTTTCCAACAAAATTGGTCTAGGTCTTAAAATTCATAACTTCACTATAAAAAAATGTGCATAGAACAGTAGGCAAACATTGGGTTGAAAATCTTGCATGAAAACAGATGGCGTAATATGATTAAAAAAAATAATAATAATTGACAACAAGAAAACAGCAGTGATGGATTTATAAGGGGCATATAATAAAATTAAGTTTCACAGAAAGAACACATATAGACTAGAGTAAATGAAAAGGGGACAGATAAAAGATATTGGACGATATCCGTTGTTCTAGTAGGAATCTATTGGTAAATCTAACAGAGTGCAACTATTTTGGAAAAATCACAGCCCTTTAAGTAAACCTTTTATTTGGTTATACGGTATTTTTTTAATGTTTGGTTATCCGTTTTTTGAAAAAGCAGTTGTTTGTTATAAGTTATGATATCGTGTAATTTATAAGCGCAAGTCTTTTTGGTCCCTGTTAAACTTAAGGGGCAGTTTAGATATTCGACGGGAATGGGGGTATGGGGCATGTAATCATAAAATCACCAACGGGTACAGAGGGAATGACTTATCCAGTAAACGGGAACGAGATTCTCATTCCAATCAACCAAATTACTAATCCATATTCTAACACATGGGCTTGAGGTAGGATTGAGATTCCAATTCTCGTTAACCAGGCTCATTAACCATCACATAAACGCCCTCTAAGCCTCACTCCGCCACAAGAAAGCAGAAACGCCACAACACACACCACCCACTTTATATACATCTTAACACAACATTATAGTTTACTAAGATAATAATTAACACAATAGAATTCAACAGTCCATAAAAATCGCAACACTGAGACAACCAAAAATGCAGTAAACAAAACATGCTTAGACATAAAATGAAAAAACGCAACAACTGAAACAACTAAAAATGCAGTAAAAAAAACATGTGTAGACATAAAATGAGTATAGTGAAAGTACCATCTTGGAGCCTTCTAGTTCATCCAATAAGCAATCAAACATACATATATTCAAACTCTATAAAAAAAAATCAAAAAAAGAACTTCATTAGTACAAGATTATTTATTAAATAAATTCACCACAACTAAGACATCAATTGATTGTTAAACTAAATTTTACATCGAACCCAACATCAATACATGTTATGTTTGTGTAATAAGAGTCGGAAATTATACCGGCGTTGACGAAATGGTTGTTTTCCGGCGAGTGGAGGAAAGTGTGTGGATGAGATGCACAGGATTGTTGCTCTGCCTAAATTAAAAACATGGTACTATTAAATTATTATGCGTTTAACTCGTACACGTGTCCTGGACGATGAGTTTGGGGATTTCAATTTTAACTCACTTTAAAATATAAAATTTAATTTCTTTTTGCTAAATCAATTTTTACTTATACTCGTTTCTTGTTTGATATTTTATTATTATAAATATTTTTTTTAAATTTAAAGAGGGAAAATAATAATTCTCATATTTTATTATAAAATATTATTTGAAATATTTTATTTTATTATATTATTTTTATTATTTGAAATATTTAAAACTAGAATAGCACCCGGACATATGTTCGGGTTGTATTTTTTTTTCAAAAGTTACATTTAAATTATTAAATTTAAATTTGAATATATTTACTAATAATATAAGTTGAATATTTATTTAATATAATAATTATGATAATATTATTAAAATTATATATAGAAAATATTTCAAATAATAATATTTATTCTGTTAAGTAATGTTTATTTTACCAATATATTCATGTTTAGTTTAGAAGGCTACAGAAAATTTTTACACCGAACAAAATTATGATAACATAAAATTGTACATGAAAAAATATTATAAAAAATAATTATTATTTATTATCTATAAAAAGATGAAATATAATGATAAAAATATTTTTATAAATAGTATTCGTGAAAAATATAAGAAATTGAGGAATATGGGAGGAAGGGGGAGGGGAGAAAATTAGTGAAGATTTATTATCAATAAAAATTCGTAAGTGTATTTTTACATAATAATATTTGTGAAGGAGAAGAAGTTGAGAAATGGGAAGGGGGGAGAATTAGTGGAAAAAGAGAGATATACCTAATTTAATGAAGTTGGTGTGAGATGACATGAGAGTTTGACACGTAAATAGAGAAAGTAGAATTAAATGTGAATGTTACACATGGTCAACTTAAAATGAGAGCTCGCAATGTGTAAAGCTGGTGTGATATGACATGAGAGTTTGACACGTGAATTGAGAAAGTAGAAAAATCTGAAGATGACACATGGTCAACTTAAAATGAGAGCTTGCCATGTGTCCAATTTAAAAAAGAGAGCGCCATGTGTCAAGGTTGTACTCTATTTTAATATAAGTAGAGATATAATTTATTATTTGAAAAATAATAGAATATTTTACTATGAGAAGTAGAAATTTCTTTAAAACTGTGAGTTTTTACAAAATATAGATCGTTGCTTAATTACCATCCTCAAGTAACTTACTATTTTCGGGATTATAACTTGCTACAAATTAATCAAACAAAATTTTACATTTTTCAAGAATTTTCGTCAAACAAAACATTTTTCAAGAATTTTTGCCAAGTGATAAAATGTAGCAAGAGATTCAATGATCAAGCAGAGAACAAAACTAAGGTGGGATATTAAGATAGATACAAGTTCTAAATTTTTTTCACAGCTTTTTACAATACAAGAGAAGGCAAAATCCAATACATGGCCTATGGTCTAATAACATCCGAATATCTGATCCAGAAGGAATAAAAAATGTCTTCTTTATTATCTCACTTTAAAAATCTGTTTAATCAAAAAACGAAGACTCTCAATTATAGATTGGATTCCATATGCCCCAACTCCCTCCCAAATAATATAAGTCAGGGTCTTGTGAATCCGATCTCGCTCAGGAAATAGAAGTAGCTTTGAATTGTTTGGGTAATAGTAAATTCCCGGGACCTGGTGGCCTGAACGAGGGGGTTTTATCAAGTTCGTTTGGAATTCAATCAAAAGTGGTCAATACCTTTTAAGAGAACTTCATGCTTCTTCTGGGTCTAAACTCACCTTTCACCACACTCATACCAAAGATCGAAGCTTCTACTACATTAGGGGATTTTAGGCCTATTAGCCTAATTAATTTTACAATGAATCTAATTCTCAAAGTCATGGCTACCAGACTAGTATGAGTGATGGATGACTTGGTCTTAGAAAATTAAACAGCTTTCATAAAATGGAGGCATATCTCGGATGACATTCTCATCAGAATGAAGTAGTTAATAGTATCTTGAAAGGTCAATGCAAGGGACTGGTCTTGAAAATTGATTTTGCTAAAGCGTTCGATACAATCAGTTGGGACTTTCTTCTGACCTCATTAAGGAGTATGAACTTCAATCAAAAATGAATTCAATAGATTCAAATATTTCTTGAGATAGTCAATCCATCAGTTTTAATTAATAGTTCGCCATTATTAAAATTTGAAATGAGAAGAGGGTTAAGGCAGGGCAACCCCCTCTCCCCATTATTGTTTGATCTGGTAAGCAAAATGCTTCAACAACTTTTGCCGAAGGTAAGTTCTCTAAATATTTTCAGAGGTATTGATATCAACCCAGAAAATCATATCACCCATCTTTAATTCATGAAAGATATGATCCTCTTTATAAAAGATGAAACTAGTTCGGTGAAAGTTATCAAAATCATTCTCAAAATATTTGAGCTATATACTGTCTCAGGATATATTTTTCAAAAAATTTTCTATATGGACATGGTAGTAGGTTGTACGAAATAAAGTCATGGGCAAATATTTTGAAATGTAGGATCACGACCTTTAACATATTTGGGTGTTATCATAGGTCAATCCCCACTCAAGAAAGATTTCTGCAAATCATTTATATTCAAGATTCACGAAAAAGTGCAATGTTAGAAACATATGAACATTTTAGTGGCAGCAAGGATAATCATCTAAAAATCTGTTTAGGATGCCGATTTATTGCCTCAATCTTTTTAAATACCAAATGAAGTAATCAAAAAAATAGTAAACATTATAAGGGATGTCTTTTGAAAGGGGTTGAAAGGAGATAGTAGGAAAGTACACTACATCAAATGGTAAAATATTTGTACGAGCAAGGCAATGAAAGGTGTGGGTTTTTCTTGGGTCTTTCTTCTATCAAAATCAAGAACATTTCACTTCTAGCCAAGTGGTGGTGGAAGCACGAAGTTAAAGGTAGAGTCTGGGCAACATCTTGAAATGCAAATGTGAAAATTGGTTAAATAATGCTACTCTTTTAGAGCGGGTTAAAAAATATAACATCATGGAGAGCATTCTATCATTGTTAAATTATCAACGACTAAGATTGTTTAATGATGAGGATTTTATCTGGAAACTAGGTAATGGATGCACCATTCAATTTTGGACCGACCATTAGACGGAGGAAAGGCCATTAAAACTCTTATACCCCAAACTGTACAGTCTCAATTTATATAAAGACATCTCACTAGCAGATATCAATTCACTCTGCATGTCTATCTTGGATCTCATCTCAACATGAAAATAAATATCATTTATAGTTTTACGCCATCTAACAATAAGGATAAGGTGGCATGAAAAGAAAATTCTGCAAGCTACAACTCAAAAGAAGGGTACAAACATCTGTCATCCCCTTAGTGTCAAATATACAGAACTGGAGTTGGGTGTGGAAACGTAAAGTCCATCCCAAAATAAAAAATTTCTTATGGGGAATCAAGCATAAAATCATCCCAACCAGGTCTTTACTAGTTCACGAAGGTATCCAAATAAGCAGCATATGTCCGTGGTGTGGCATGGCATCAGTGGATATAATTTACCTTTTCTGAGATTGTTTTCTAGCAAACACAGTGTGGAATATTCTTAAAGAATGGCTAGGAATCAACCTCAACCATTTGTAACGGTCTTTAATCTAGACTATACTTTCAACCTCAATGTTGGCCTAGACATCAAAATATATTGACAGATCTTTGTTTCGTCAGCACTGTAGGTTATATGGTTTGTAAGGAATGAATGTTTGTTTCAAAACTCTTAAAAAGAAAAGAAAGACAAATCATTCCTTTTTAAGTCTACTGTGTTCAAATGGATTAATTCAATACCAGGTAATATCAATAGTTTTAATGGCCTTAGTAGTCTGTGAGATTTAGATTCAATTATTTTCTTAAAACTTCATCTGATTAAATGAAATGAGGTGTTTTATTTTTTGCTAAGCAAAAGGACGTGTTTTTAAACATGCTTCTCTCTAACTTTGAGTTTGTGGGCTTTTGAGATGGATCTTGGATGAGTAATCCGAATGGAAACAGTCTAACTAGAATTGGAGGAATTTTGCTTAACTTTAAAAATGAGATGGTATTCGTGTTCTCAAGCCGAACAAATGCTCTAAGCCCACTTTAAGCTGAGAAAAAGGCCTATTTGTTTTTAATTTAAAGCCTCTCTTCATTAGTTTCATTAATAAATGATAAAATTATGGTTTGCACGCACTCGTAGTAGCTCAAAAAGGAGATCGATTTTTTAATGTTCGAATTAAATTCTTTCTCAGATGTACCATTCATTTTAACGGGTAATTCAGTGTGAGAGGATTTTAATTGTGAACCAGATATTCTTGCCAAAAATGGTAGATCTATGAAAAATATCGTTAGGCATTGGAGGTAAATCACTATGAAATAGGCTTTAGTATAGGGATAATTATGATTATTCCCACATACCTCACTATCCCCAAGATCGTCTTTTCTCATATACTCCTGCCATCTACATCTCTGCATGGTCACATCGAGAGTTCTGCACTTTTTTCTGATTAGGCTTTTACATGACGCTTTTTTAATATCCCAGAAAGGGATTAATCTTTTACTTTCTTGTGATACTCATTAGACAAAAGATCCCAGCTTTTCACCTTATGTGTGACATTGATCATGAAGAAGAATTCAAATTATGGTTCCTTATGGTTACAGAACGTCTCAAGGCTCTTATAAAAACCATAAACAGGGTCAAAGACTCTCAAACACACCAGAAATGGAGTATCACTGGTTACTTCCGTCTAATACTGTAAAAATCAATGTTCACTGTGCTACGCCATTTATTCCATCATGAATGACAACACAAATGACATAGGCATGGTCGCACCCAACTCGAATGATGAACTTTAATCTCCCATCATTAATCTCTCATCTCTTTACAATCAATTCTGTCCCATTCTGCATGGTCCCATTTGAGCCTTTGAAGATAATCACGGAGACATCATATTGTAAGCGGATAATCATGAAGCTTTCATGGTTCTCAAAAACTTTCCTTATAATGTCCTCATTGAAGTGTCTTACACTATACAACAAATCATCATACAGCTCCATGATCTCAAGTGGGTGTGCACCATTGTATACATTTTTCTAGAAAGGAACTTGCTCGCCATATTTATCAAGACTGGGAGGATAAAGATAATCTTACCTTTACACCTTCTCCAGGCCAATAGGGTGTGTCAAAGAAGTACTTATCCTTGATCTCGACTTTGGTCCAACTGCGTTGCACAACCGCGACATTAAATTCTATATGATGATGAACCTAACCCTGTAGACTTTGGCCCAGCTCATGTGAATGGCCTTGTTCATGGAGGTTATGTTTTCCAAGAAAATTTCTTTGCTTTCGACAATGGTATAGCCCCAGATGTAGTGAATATTCACAACGTGCTCGAAGAAGAATTTGTGTTTGATAATGGGTCTGCAGATAGATTTTTTGGAGATCATTCAATGAACATTATGAATTAAGTTTATGCCAAATACTAGAGTTCAGTTCGTTCAAGTTGGGTGTTGCTTAGGTCAAGTCCTTTAGTGTCGTATTATCAATTCGTATTATCTATTCAATATGATTGTCTACTTTTTTTAGTATGGTTTGTCAAGTTAGTTCTAGTTGTCCCCGACGTCTTTGCCAGGTGTTTAGTAATGGGACTCTTTTTTTCCAGTTCTTACTTCTTATTGTCTTTGTAAGCTTCAAGGTTGGTTGTAATGCCTTTATGGCTCTTTTGATAATTAGTCGTACCTGTGCTTTTCAAAAAAAAATAAATAAATACATTTGGACATTTATCTGTCTATTTTTTTAATACAATTACTAAAAGCTAGCTAAATGATGTACATATTGTGTTGGACTTGGTTGTAAACTGTATTTAAACATAGCATATAGAAAAAAAAGTAGAGACAAATTAGAGGCCCAAAAATTTCAACATGGGTCAAAGCACTCTTTGGCCGAGCTATATATCCTCTACTAGCAAGTAATTTTTTAAGTCACCTTAAGTTTCTTCTTATTTCTCATCCTTAAGTAACATATCTCATTTCTTAACTTATATTTTTAAATAAATTATTAAAAATAATTATTTCTCTTTTTTTTTTTCTGATAATTACCCAACAATTCTTGCTGTAGTTGTATCTCCCTTATCTCCCTCGCTTACTTTATGGGATGTCGCAGGTTCGAATCTTGTCGAAGGCAAGGAGGGTGCGTGAGTGTGTGTAACTAGCAAAAATAAATAAAATATTTCTCTTTTTAATACATATGTACTTTTAAATGTGAAAGATACTTTTAATAATAAAATAATGCATAAAAAATATTTTTGAAGTTAAAAAATTCTTTTATATCATAACTTACTAGAATTCAATATTATATATTAAATTTAAGGAAATGAATAAAAGATAGTTGAAGTTGCTCCTAGGATTTGATAATGGACTTCCAACTTTACATCTTTACAAGTGAAGTTTTATTAATAGTGATAAATACATTTTGACAACTATTAAGAATGTAAAATACTTATACCACAAGAATATTCATATATTAATACATTCTTCTTACATGCATGAATATAGTTCATTTGTTCATTACTTTTTTCTAAAAGAGAATTATCATGTTAGCAACTATCAACAATATAAGATATCACGATATTATTAGTACACGCGCGCGCTCACATACACACACACGCGCGCGCTCACATACACACACACACACACACACACACACACACACACATATATATATATATATATATATATGTGTGTGTGTGTGTGTGTGTGT
>PHNY01069457.1:534-10883 GCA_003724115.2 Anethum foeniculum
GCTTCTATCTGTGATAACCCTGTACATTTGATTTTCAACTCGTGATACCCCCGTGTTATACAAAATATAATAGAATTAATGTCGGACCGAGAAACAAATTATATATATATAATCATTGTGAAAATATACATGAAATAGACCTTTGAATCATGTGAAATGGAGTTAAAATGAGTGAGATATGTTTAAACTCCACAGCCAAAGTTTGATCATTAATTATTCACGTATTTTGACTACATTTTACATGATTTAAGGATCTATTTTATGTACTTTTTTGCAAAAATTTCAAATATGCAATTTATTTTCCAGTCCGAAATCAATTCTATTATATTTTATATAACAATCACGAGTGAAAAAGTAAATGTACAGGGTTACACAGATAGAAGCCAATAAAGTGATGGTACCAGCGAGAAAAACCAATTTACAATGTTACCATCCAGCAAATCCCAATTACAATTTATACCATTAAATTATTAAACAAGCCGGCCGTCAAGTGTATCCGTTAAGGTCGTCACGTAATTCAAGAGGTCCTACCAAATCTACAAGCACAGCCCAAAAGAACCGGAAAGAGAGTGTGCTGTGTGCATGACCCCTATCTTGAATTTGACTCCTTTTTAGTATCTCTTCATCAATGTTGTCAGCAAATCTTGTCACTAGTTTCCTCCTTTTATTCATTGGTTATTGGTACATTTTATAATAACAGAATGTCAACTAATTGTGTCTGTGTTTGTGTGGTCCATTCAGATACTGCAGCTGACTCATGCCCTTTTCTGTTATCTGACAGATTCCCTTTCATTATCATTGCAAGACAAGACATGCTTTCAGATTCTGCTGACTCAATGAGACTGACTCACCACTTGGGGTAGTACAAATGTTGTTTATTACACTTAGCTGCAGCACTTCTGTTATAAAATTGTGAATGCAGAATGCGAGACAAGACAACCTGGTACCAGTAACATAACTAACATGCCTATGTGTCTCCTTGTGCTCTGCAATAAAGTCTACACTTGTCCTTTTACATGTTCTTTTTCCTGATCATATTATGTTTTATGAGGTCCACAAGAATCAATGTCGGGGTGACGTGTAACTGCTTTCCATACCCAACTCAACTAATAAGTCTAATGTCATTTGAGGATCAAGTATCTTCTTAGATTCCCCACCATAACTGCTAACTGTACTTGTCAACACAAAATCCACATGACAATAGAGGGTCTCTTTTTACTATAAATGCTGGAAACACATGGAATCTTTCAGAGACCTTAAATTGTCCCTACATGTTCTCACTGCCTGCATTGGAAACCAACTGTAGGGTGGTGTGTTGCAAATTCTGTATATACAACTTAACATAATCTGATGTTTCTTTACCTGGCAATCTGTTTGATCTTCGACATCCCTGCTCCGCTATTAACCTGATAAGAGAAAAATAACTGTGTCGAACAGACCACCTGAATTCATTATCAACCATATATAACATGTTAAAAGAGTTGAAGAGTGAGACGTCTGCGCTTGCTTTTGAAAAGATGATTAAGTTCCTACTACCATGTGTCATCATTGTCATGTACATATACAAAAGTTAAGTTGTACTTCCTGAAAATCTATAACATTTGACCTTAAATAACACCATCTGGCTCAGTTTTTGTAGCTAATTCAGTCCTGCCCTCATTCGAGATATATACTTCACATTTTGTGTGTGAGCATATAGACTAGCATGAGTATGGCAAGGGGAGGCAAGAGAAAAGGTTCTTCATGATTATAAGGAAAGACACTGTGCATCCTCTGGTACTGTCCTCGGCATTGGAACTGGTTTGACATATCTTTGAAGGAACATTCTTTTTGTACCAGAGGATGTCGATGCATCAGCTACTCCTGGTGGCCCCCTGGTGTGAAACTTGGCGAAATGATTAATCATGGAAAACTTTTCCAACTCCTGAGATTCCACCCTAATATCCGCTATTGACGCACTTTTTTCCAACCTGCAACATCATATTAACTGGCATTAAAATTGTCCATTCAAATCATCAGAAAGAATATACTGTGCAAAATTAATACAATATCGTGTTTCTGTCAAGTTATACAATATCTTCATTGCTAATGTTAATTTATAGTTCCAAGAAAGCTACATGATACTATTGACATGATGCACAAGTAAAACCGTATATATTAACATATGCATTAAATTTTCACATGTAAGCTGAAGCATACAAATTTAGTTTACTCAGTTTCAAATATCATAATAGATCATCAGTCTCCGCAAAATCTATATCAGTGTGTACTGGGTCTTTTGCAGCTAGCAAGAAAGGATCAAGATAATTTTCTTTTCTTTTCCAATTCAAAATGACACTTCTTTTGGACAAATTAAGACAAAACTAACTTCTTACAAATTTGAAATGCATTCATGATTTAAAGAGTTCCGGTCATACGTTAAGAAGTTGGCTTCCAGCTTCGTTGACCTGGCAAGGAAGTCTTCTACAACTTTTACAGATTCTTGATCACCAATTTGCTTGGGAGTTCTGAGCTTCTCTTGTGACCTGCACAATTTACAACACAGAAATAGTGTTTAAACAACTAAAAAAGATAATAAATCAACAAAGAAGTAGATGTGCAACAATGGCAAAATCCTTTTACGACTGTTTCTTAAAAAATTTATAATTCATTTAGTAGCAGAGTCGAGACTTGAAGTAACTCTTACTTGTCAGACATATCACAGAGCAATTGAGGACTATTTTTCAAGCAGCATGAATGGCCTAATGCTAGTCTAGCAGCAAAGTATGCCACAATCTCACAGTTTAAAGTGGCATTTCCACCAAAAATGACAGCTGGCGGAGGTCGAAATAACTGTTGCATAAGCTGGGTTGTAGATGCAAGTCTTTTTTTTGGTCGTAGGAATGTTGAATCTTCAATAGTTGCAACCTCGTCTTCAACCTGGAAACAGAAACAAAGTATTTAGTCCATCTCTTATCTTGTCTGTTCCGATTATAATACAACATGAAACCGCAAGGCAAAATGCTGTGTGATCATCCTATCAAGAAACCCAAGAAAGCACCTTTTCAATACGCCGATTGGTGGCTTCTGCCCATTCCAGATCTGACAAGCTGTGTAAATAGATAATAAGGTTAGGAAGTTATAATAAGCTGTGCTACAAATAAAAATGAAACAACTTTCCCAATTTAATGTACACAAAAATTGTGCAGCAAATAAATTCAGTTCAAAGCAAGGATTATGGAAAACACCTGGCATTATGAAGCTTTTGGGAATATTGAGATATTTCTTTATGCCATGGTAAAAGCTCAAACGCCTTCCGCTTTTTTGGTCTTATAATTTCTGGATTTTGAAGGACATCTGGAGGAAACACAATAGAAGGTGTTAAGCTTTTAACAGCTACCAAGTTGTTATCTGTTGTAGTAGGCCAAACACTGCTTTCATGACCGGCACCAGGACCACCCACGCGCAGCTTTTCGAGTATGTTCCCAGTACTGAACTGATGCGCAGCCCTTGGATCGAACATTGGCAACATCTGCCCATTTCTTAATGTGCCATAATGCTTAAACCAGGAGGGTGCCATCTGCAAGCTAATCTGAGACTGCTCAGCTGCATCACTTGCATTAGAGGAGCTATACTGGCCAAATGTGACGGTCTCCTGATTAGCATCTCGAAGAAGAGGCTGAGAAAAAGTTTTTGCCAACTGGTTTTCTCTTATTTCAGACGAGACGTGTAATTTCCCTTCCAAGTTTGGATGAAAACTACTCTGCGACAATGATATCAGTTCATTATTAGCTCCATCTTGAATCCCTGAAGAATTTCCATACAATTGTTGTCCAGTATTAGCATTTGACTGCTGAACACTTTGATCAGAGTCGCACCCGCTTTTGTTTGCCAAATGTACTTGCTGCTGCATGGAGTAATTTTGAGAGGAAATATGAGATGGTTCTAACGAACGACCAAAGACTTCAAGATCAGAAATGTTTTGCGACTGATTGACAAATGTCTGCCTATTTGAATTAGGCATTGAAGAACCAGGGTCCACATAATCTGTTTCTGAGTAACCTTTTGACACTTGCCCATACACTGATTTGCCTTTCGGTGCTTCTTTGGGAGCTTGCTCTCCCTGAAATCCTAAACCTTCCGAGCTCATAGAGCTTTTGCTAGTTTCGTTTTGTCCTTTATAGTTACTCTCAGAATGTACTACATGTGGAGCATTTGAAGCAGCTACAAAGTCATTATTGTTCAACTCTGGTGATGGTGGCCCCTTACAAGGATTTGCATTAGATAGATTTTGTTGAACTGGTGCATTTTTCCATAACATAGGGGACCCAGCATGTTGAGACGTTCCTGGTTTTACAAAAGGCTGACTGACTGAATTGTCCTCCAACACTGAGAGTTGTCGACTATAAGAACTAGAAGGCGTATCCTGATTGATGCGCACATCAGGAACTGGTGCTTTGTAAGATTGACAAACAACAGGTGCAGCAAGTTGATGTTGACTTTGAAGCTGATTTCTTACAAAAGAAGGACCTAATGAAACTGTATCACCATTAAGTGCCTGCGTGATAAAAGTATGAAATAAGTGTCTGTTGTAAATGTTTTAGGAATAAAAACTTTATGGAATGAATATGGCACAAAGCTGCGACAACTATTCTCTAATTCTACATAAAGTGCCTACTTTTGTAAAACTAACCATTTTTGGAGAGCTATGAGATGAATCAAAGCAATTTGCTGCTGGAGTCTGTTGAGATGGAGGGGACAACCTTAAGCCAAAGGTTGGTGAAGGCATAGGTTTATTGTATGACTGAGTGGGAAATGCATCAGGACTTCCTTCTTGCGGCACCTCGGAGAATGGACTTGAATCTCTTGATCCACCATGCACTACAGGTCGATAATCCTTGGACTTGTCCACCTTGTAAAGAAGCTCAAGCATATGTTGACTGCTACAGAAAAAAGATGGTCACAGAGAGAAACTACTAAAAAATTATATGAAAATTTTAACAGCGCAAAATATAAAGCAGATAGAGAACAGGTAACCAGTAACCTCCTGTTATCACTATTGAAAAACAAAAGCTAAGGAATTAGCAAAGACATATATACTACGCAAATAGATTCTGTTTCTTATGATAATTAATAGATATCGAGTTGGTATTTTTAGCTCAGAAGTACCTTGTCTGTGCAGTCATATTGGGCTCATGATTAACAGATGTGTCAAAGAAAGCGGACGTATTGTCAAGATTTCTAGGAGAAACATGCTCTGCTGAGTTTTTTTTATTACTCGGCAAGTGTCTCTGTAAAAGAAGATAATTAACATTAAATATTAGACAACTAAAGAACCTGCTACTGGATGGTCAGCAGAACTGCAACAACAAGGTTTGGCATTTACCTTTGCTAAGTCCGAGTCACTACTAGAAACATTACTATACTTGAACTGCTCAGCATACCCTAATTCGTAACCACGTGATCCTTGAGGAATCTGTTGATACATGACCTGTAAAAGCAAATCAATTTTATATTGTCAACATATTACAAATGTACACCTTGGTCTCTACTTGCACGGTGAGAAGACAAACGATGCAGAACTAAATGCAATAACCAACCTGATCAGATGGTCTTTGACTGCTATCTGCAAAATGGCTAGCATCACTTTTATGTTGCCAAACGTTCCGTTTCAATTCATGTCCAGAGATGGTATGCTGTGATGCATTAGAGTGATAGCTATCATTGGAATTCTCTCTTTCAATACACTGCTGCTTCTCATATGTTCTAGTTGCTCCATTATAAGCATTGTTACATATTTGAGGACTACTACTTCGATGATACTGATTATTCCTTACAAACTCCCTCCTCGCATCTTCGACAGAACCATCAGTATCATTTCCGTAAGGAAGCTTATTACTCTCTGAGAAGGGATGGTTAGTATTAACATTGCCAGATCTTGCCTGTTCTAATCCACTGATATCACCTGCAAAAACATAAATAGTACTCTCATCACACAGAAGTTTCAAATTAGCATTTCCACCCAGTGACAAGGAAGGTATAACCATACCTGCTTGCATTCCTTTTGGGTACATGGGTATGCTTTCCTGATATGCTTTACTTTTTGGGTGTTCATAATTGGGGTCGGGCCAAGCATTTTGCAAAGATGAGCGTCTCCCACCGTGTGGATTTACCTCATGTGTTTGCTTCTGTAAAGAATTGCAGTCCAACCATTGCTTGTTAAGTTTAGGGGAATTCTGCTGATTGGATTCTCTAGAGGTTTCCAAGTGCAAGTCATCCTTCTGCTTCAAAGAAAATGGGATGCCTGGTTGCTGAAAACCTGGGAAGCTAGAGGCCAAATTCAGATTCTTAAAGTTAGCTTCTGGTTTTGAGTTTAAAGCGGAATCAGTCTGCAAGCCATTTTCAACCCAATCAGAACGTTGTTTACCACTCTCGATGAACTTAGAAGAGCGATTATTAGTTGAAAGTTCTGAATTTTGAAAGCTTAAGCCACTCCATTCTTCTTGTATCCCAGCATCACTACTAGAAGTTTCCGCAACAGCAGACTGCATAAGTGCACTCCAGCTTCCACTTTGAAGAGAAGGAAAATCACTCGTATGGTCGGTGTTTTCTGAAGTGTTTTTGAGGAACTCCGAGCTAATGTTACATGAGCTTCCAAAAGAAGCATCCCAACTGTTATCATCTGTATTAAATAGAATTTTCTGTTCTAGTGGATCCAGAGAACATAAATCTTGCGAAGGGCCCATGTTTGTTGCCTTCCCTGGAAATTGTCCTGGCCAGCCAGCTTGTTCTTGCCTCCCACCAACTTCCATAGGTGACGACGACCTTCGAAGTGTGTTCATTTGCTGGAAGTTCCCATGTAAAGCTTGAGCAGGAACTTGCCCAAACAGATTTTTCTCCTGAAAGTCTCCTACGGATACCAGAGCTCCTTCCTGCATGCCAATCTGATTGGAAGAAGCATCACAATTGTAAGTACCCAACGAGTTGCTGTAGGTAGACGATTGTGTTATGGGTTCATCTTGTTGGTTATTACTGCCTTTCTCGAATGTATGTTCTGAACCTTGAGATGCCCCTAGGAGCTGAGAGTACCGGCCCAGATTATTTCCTACCCCTGTAACAGGTGTCCCATATAAAGATACATCGAGTTGTGGAGACCCAAGACTCATTGAAGATAATGCCTGACCCTGGTTTTGAGGAAAACCAGTTCCATTTGAGAACCCTTGAACTATCTGTGGCGCACCAGGATGCATTAAGTTAATGTTTCCCATCATAAACCTCTGCGACGCATCACCAATAGGCGTGCCATTAATCAGAGGAGGAAATTGTTCGGCGGAAATTTGTTTATTTAATGCGTATTGTTGGTTTATGTAATTGTGTTGCCTAGCATCACCCAACTCCTGAATTTGTTGCTGCCTCTGCAGTTCTTGAAGCTTCTTGATCATGATTTGTCGCTGCAACATCTGAATGTCATTTAACCGAGACTGGTGCCTCGGTTGGGGTTGGGGCATACCAAGTTGATGGTTTACTCGGATTATGCTCCTACGTATACCTTCTTCTCAAACCTCTAACAGCTTTTACAAGAATTGTACAATTTTTATCACAGACCTCAACCCAGTGTCCCGACTGTTACTCAGAATGGAAAGTGGATTTAAATACTATATCATTTCGGCTGGAGCATCAATTTTCTCCTACAAACCTCAATTGCCTTTTTCTTCTACCAAAACATATTTACCCATAAATAAAGCCTCTAATTCTGTTCCTTTAACAAGAGGTGCTTGCACAAAGAGCAAGACAAGATATTCTTGACACTTCCAAAGCTGCAAACAAAACATTAAAACAAGACGCATCATTATGAGCCAGAAATGGAAATTTCAGATGCTGGGAACGAATTCTGTCAATAACATAGAAAATCTTCTCACTTTATCAATTTTATAGAAGTGTCTTGGGCCTTTAAGACTAACAAATAATCCCAAATTGCTAGTAGTTACCTTTAATGCAGTTGTTTCTGCATCTACAAAATTGACCCTTGAGTGCCACATTGCATAAGAGTTATAGTAATAGCTACAGTAAACTCAAAAAATTCATTCCAAACTATAAGCTTTGTCCACCAATTAGAAAAAGATGTATAGTATATGCTCAAAATATTATAAACGTGTTCTCTTTCACTATAAATTCAATCTCTGGAATTAATCTTCCTCTTCTCTTTTTCGCTAAGTGCAGTTAATCTTTCACTACATCAACTGCATACAAATGCTCAACCTTATTGGTCATCAGCATTTCCCTAACACAACACACCAGCAAAACTAGTAATACTTGAGTATACGAGTACATAATTAACCGTCAGAAGCTTTCATCTGATTTAAGATAAATGATATTCAAGACGTTCAATGCTAGAAATAACTCAGCAAGCGACATTCAACTTAAAAAATCCCACTCTAAGCTATCTAACTTCCTAAATCTAACTCAGCAAACCAAGACAAAAAATATATAAATCCTTTTCATCTCTTCTTCAACTCTTCAATTAGTAACAAATCTATTCAAAATACTCCACAACTACCCTACTCGAAAGTAAATACATGCTCCAAACTCATCAACTTAAAAACCACATAAAAATTACAGATCAAAACCAAAGTACTTAAGGCAACTCGAAGTAACCAAAATCGAACAATTCTTGCTATACATACCCTTCTTCCTAGTAATGTGACCTCCAAATCAAACACAAAACCCTTAAAATCAAAAACTTATAAAAACAAACCAACACATCAAATTGGGGCAAATCCAAAAGCCACCCACTAAAAAACCCTAAAATCACCAAACCAACATCAAATAAAACCAAAATTAAACTCAATACACCCCAAAACAAACAAGAATCAACAAAAATTAACTTAAACCAGCTAATTTCAAAGCTGCAGCTAGCTAAACAAGAACTAAAGATGCAAAAAGATGCAAACTTTATGAGCTTCAAGGCAAAAAAATGATCTGGGTAAGATTAATTAGTGCTGTTTAGAGTGTAAGAAGTCACCTTTAAGCTCTTTTTCTTGTTTAATGGCGATCAATTGTTTCAGCTACCACTGCAAGATGCTTCCTTTTTATCTCTTCTACAATAAATATATAGACACAATATTCTTGTATGTATATATGAGCTTTTGGATATGAAAACTCACTTTTCTATTTCTGGGTGCAACTGAGACTGAAGAAAGATTAAATTTTTCAGACACCCCCGAAGATAAAGCGATCGAAACAGTGTAATTTCATACAATTTTCAAGAAACTTAAGCAAAATTTTCGGGTCGGGCCGGACCTAACGGGTTTGACCCGAACCTGGGGTTCGGGTTTTGGTTCGGGTTGGTGAAGGTGAAATAGGTGAGAGAAATGTCGGCGTATTTTAGGTGTGGTTCACCTGTTAATTTTGGACCGTTAGATATAGATATTTTGTTAAATGGACGGTTGTGATGGCGAGTAGGATGATGGTGTAGTCGCGGGTGAGTAGTTTTCGGTGGGAACGGTGTTAAAGTGTAGGTGGGGGTTTAGTTCACGCGTTTTTGAGGAGCGTGGGTTTCAAACAGTGTCTTTTTTTTAGATCACTTTGTTGAGAATTTGTGACAACTTTTTTGTGCATGGAATTTTGTATTTTTTTTATTTTGGTGAGGCTTTTCATGTTGTGGAGGTGTAGATGATAACGGCGAGTTAACGGCGGGGGGTTATTTCTATATTTGGGAATTAGGGTTGTTATGATTGCATCTTAGCCATCACAATTTGGGAAATTTTAGTATACATTATCTTTGATTGCTGGATTTGTAAATGGAATTTTACATTCATAAAAACAATGATATGTCATGTATTTAGCAAAAAATTAAAAGTTTAGCAAAAAAAAATGATATGTCATGTCATCATTTGAAGATGTAGTAGATAAAATAATATGATATGATCTGAAAAATTATTGTTTAGGGTGGAATTAGAAAATGAAGTTATTTTTATGTTAATGGAAGAGTTAGAAAATTAGGAACAACTTTAAAATAAATTATTAATATACAAAAATATAATAATTATACGTTGCGTATATTTATGTGAGAATATGTCAAATAGTAGTTCGAACGTTAACGGTTGAAGTTGATATTATTTAATTGATAAAAATCGATCATCATATTTACCGTTAATATTGTTGGCATCGAATATTGACATTTAGTATCTAATTTTGTTGAGCCGTTAATCGACATACACCGCCTTCAATTAATATGTTGTATGATCGTTAATTTTTTAAATAGATATAAAACAAATTTTGGAATAATTTAATTTATTAGATTATTCATTAAGATTCATCAATTAATATGGCATAAAACACCCAACCTCAAAAATGTATGATTCTTTTTT
>PHNY01069457.1:10945-22622 GCA_003724115.2 Anethum foeniculum
TAAAAAATTGTTAAACTCAAGAATCTCAACTATCCGGCACATAAATTTAAATTTAAACTTATCTATTTCTTATACAAGAGCATCTAATTCAAAGTTTAACATTCCATTATGAAATAAAGTAAATACCAAATTAAAGTCATATCTCTTCAATTCAACACATTTTAAAAAAAATTAGAGAGTCGAGTAAAAAATGACAAGTTATCTTAAAATTTTATTTTATTACTTGACGAATGTGTACATACATGAACTATATAATTCTCAAGTATATATGAACTGTGAAATAGAGGAGTCATAGACTAATCCTAACAAATAATTTTGCCTGAAATCTAGTTTACATAAGTACACAAAGATAAATTTTAATTATAAAAATTATATATTACAGTACAAGTATAACTAGACTTTTTTTTTTTACTAATATAGCTTATAGCCTATCTTTTCTAAAAAATTCTCGCGGTGAATCAGAGTCGAACCCAGGATCTGGGACGACAGAAAATAAACCCTTAACTAGACTTTAGGTATAATCTCGAAGCTAACACGTACGAATTCGGACAATTCCTGTCACGCAAAATGAAACAGATGTGGCACGTAAAACAAGGGAAAACAAAGTACCACACTACCATCTTGTTTCTCTAACAGAATACAAACAACCATGTACATATACAACGTCAATCATAAATCTGTGTCCGTTTAAAGACATAGTAATGTCATGAAAATCTGCAGCATGCATTCTTTCTTTCTTCTGTCTGCACTCCATTTAACTGATCTTGGGATGTTCATGTACTGTTCTGAAACTACTTATCATTATCTCCTGTACTTCTTCTCATCGAGATAGGGCTTGATTCAATATTTAAAGGGCACAACCATGAATATGGCACTTTACACACTAGTAATAGGAACTTATGCTACTACTGTTTTCCTATTATTTTCGTATCAGCACCATCTACGAATCATTTTAATTTACAAACATATTCTCGTCAGATATTACATCATTTACGAAATCATCTAAATTTACCATCTCCGCAAATATATAATAAATTTGTTAAAATACACATATATTAATTATTTTACTATAATATAAGATACAATAACTCCTTTAAGATATTTTACAAATAGCTTATAAATAATTCATAAATTAAAAAATTTATTTTTGACTTATAAATTACTTATAAGTCGCAGTCAAACAGATACGAGAAAGTGTTTAAAGAAACGGCAATGAGTAAAATTTTGTGCGCAGTGATGTAACCAAGTTTAGTGTTGACTGCTGCTGATACATGTCTTGTAGTATTTTTTTACTAATTATACTTTGTGTGTCGTATCTCAAAAGTCTAAACAACTCACATGTATAATTCCCCCCTTAAATGAACTTTTCTGCATAACGTCATTTGCTTTATATAGTAAATCAATCTCCTAGGTTGTTGGAATTCTTTCTGTAGCTATATATTATTCTCCTTATACTCTCTCCGTCCCTCTGAGATGTATATGTTCACTGTTTGCACGTATTTCGAGACTCTTATAAAGAATAGTTCTATAACTTTTTTCTAAATTTTTTTTTTCTGAATAAAAGTTTAATGTCTAAACTTTTTTTCAGAATTTTTTTATTTTTTTTTAAGTTATGGAATTATGCTTAAAATGAGTCGTAAAAAGCGTGCCAAAAAGTAATGTATAGAATTCAGGGGACAGAGGGAGTATTATATAAAAACTAGGTTTATTCAATCATGTGTAGACAGAGACACCACACAGTATGTGTCCATAGTGCGTGTGTTGTGTGTGTGAATATAAAGTGCTGGTAGGAAAGAAGAAGGATAAATCATAAATGTGGACCTTTTGACTTGTACTGGTGATGAAAGCAATTTTAATTGTAAGAAAATGACAGAGCAGAATCAGATGCTTTAGGATTTAGGAAGTTTCCATTTGGAAAAGGTCGTTTCTTTTGTTGATAAAGCGTATTACAAAATTCATAAAGGATGATTATCTGCATCAATACTTACTTTCCGTTCTCTCATTTCTTTTTCTTTTTTTCCTAAAAGAACTAGCCAAGTGTAACGGTACATGTCATAAATTCGATTCTACACAAATTTTTAATGTACTTATGCGTCAAAACTCGCAATATATGGATATCGAATATGTAATAAAAACATATTATACATGTACGTCAGATTTTCAAAATCGGGAGAAATTTATGTTGTATGAATATCGGATGTATGTAAATTTCTATAATCGAGAAAATCTCATTGATATCGAATATGTAATAAAAATACATTATACATGTATGTCAGTTTTTTAAAATCTAGAGAAATTCATGTTGTATGAATGTGGAATATATGCAGATTTTCAAAATCGAGAAAAACTCATGACGTATGAATGTTGAATATAAAATAAAAATATGTTATACATGGGTGTCAGATTTCCAAAATCAAATAGCATTACTTATTACTGCAAATTTTAAGTAACTGACAAAATGTAAAACTTATTAATTTTGTTTCATGAATTTGTAAGATTTATTACATACCAGCCTCTAGATTTGTTCACTTTTCTAAGGGGGAATTACAGATTGGGTTGTGGACAGAGTACCCTGGAGAAGAACTTGGCCATGTTAGATGATTATCACTCCAAAAGTACAGTTCAAAACTGTATGATTTGAAAACACATAGCGTGTTTACATATTTTGTTTTCACCATCGAAAGAATGTGACCCTTGTCATGATTTTATACAAAAGATGTGGTGATATTACTTTCGCAGCCACAGCTGATAATCTGATCCTTTGTTGACAAACATTTGCCAGCTACCATCCAAATTCACTTCCTTAGCAGGATTCCAGTCGAATTGGCCAAGCTTCATTACAAGTGAATCTCCAATTTGTGCAGCATAACCCTCATTGACAGCATGTAATATCTTCACCGGACTTCTACAATGGATAGAAGCACGTTTTCGGGCCTCAATCAACTCCGTAATTGTATCATGGATGCCGAAATCATAGAAATGGTCGTAAAACACAACGGGCTGCACAAAAGCATTATATGTGAAAATGATGATTGAGATAAACAGCAATGAAGAAACAATGACTTTACTCATTAGCCAGAGCTCTCAAGGATCACTTCCAAATAAAATTCTTGGCTACTATACTATGGCATCACCCAGTCAATAATGCTAGCCACAAGTAAACATATTTCTCACTGGTGACAAACTGTATTGCTCTCATCAACGGATTGTCATTTGAATCATTACATCGAAGTTATATTTAAATGTGAACAATAAATTTGAAATACAGTATCTTTTTGTATGAGGCATCTACCAAAAAAATCAGGATCACCTAAACAACTATTTATCATTCACCAAGTTAAAAAACGTAAGAAGCAACCTTGGGCCCAAAAACATTGCTATTCCTACTAAGAAATCGTGCTCTAGCTAAAAATCATAAACTGCAACTAAAGAGTAATTGTTCAAGTATAAAAAATTTCATGAGCACTCATACTGCTTGAATAGAATTTTGATTACCTTCTCAACGATATATGTGACTGCATACATAACTACATCCTATGCTAATCAAAACTTTGTGGGGGAAGTATATAATTATACAATTTGCTGCACTAAGACTGAACAGCCCAAGCACCATAAGAATATAAAATTGCACCTAGGATACTAACAAATTGTATCATCAGTCGTCACAAGTACTACTAATTGCAACATATTAAGTCGCATAAAATCTTGAATAGAGCTGAAAAAAAAAATCTCAGATTGACATTACAAGCCAAAGTTAATTTTGAATTTGAATTTGAAAGACTTTGGAGGAAACATCTTAGAGGTTTTTCAAGTCAACTGAGTGAATGTAACACAGTTGTGTTTTGCATAAGTATTCAATATCCGACAAGTTCATACTCAAAAATGGCACCTTTACTACTTAGGAATCTAGTATTTTTAGTTGATGGGACTGGTGAACTGCAATATATGACAAGTACAGACACAAGCTGGAGAATAAATTTTGTCCAAGTATGTAAAGAAGCACAAAGAAAAGTTCCAACTGCTGATTTCTTAAATAGTAAATCTAATCTTTTAGCAGTAAAAAGCACAAGAAAAGTGGCAAGTTATGTCTTGCTTATCAAATTACCGTTCCAGGATGAGTTAATATATATGCATATCCCTGTGTAAGCTTATCTCGTGGAAACGGCCAGTGACCCTGAAAATAAAATTTTCAAAGGCAAAGTAACGAAGTTATTTATCTAAAAGAAGAGAGGCAAACTTACAAGTTTTTACAAATACAATAAGATATGTTTTCTGTTTCTCTTGCTTCGTTAAGTAGGATGAAACTGATGAAACAAATGGTTTTAGCTAAAAATTGTTTTACATATGATAATAATTATACGTCATGGAGCAAAAAGTAGCCTTCAGGTCAATAAGCAATCAAAATGATGAAGACACGTTGGAAAAGCTGCCCAGCACAAGTAAAAGGAAAAAAAGACAATTATATATATACGTCAAACTGATTTTCAAACTCCTAATATATGTATGAGAAGTACATTAAGGAAAGTATCATAACATTAAACAGAAGTCACACAGGGACGAGCTTCATGTTGATTCCTTATTTTTTTAGTTTTTTGAGAACCAATTACTAATCTTCACTTTAGGAATAAAAAGAATGGTAAATTTAAGAATCATTATTACAAGCATGTGTATTAACATGTACTAAATTATGAATTAGTGACAAATTTACCAAAACTATGCCTCTATTATAACAAAATTAAAAATACACCTGTCATTAACTATAAATTTAAGTCATAAATTATAAATTAACGTGGCGCATTCCACCTGCCATTGAAGTTGTTAATAAAGAGTATAGTATAATTTTTTTTTTAATTTGAAATGTTACTAATAAGTAGATAATTGATATACACCTTTCTCTTATATAGGAAATACTAATTAGTACATGTTTGATGCAATTATATACTATTTAGGATTTTATGTAAAAAAAGCTATATGCTTCTTTAATTTGACTAAATATTTTAACTTGAAAACTTTTTATATACTATTTGTGATCTTATTTTAATATGCCATTTTTATTAACTCAATTATATAATATATCTAAGATCCTCTCTTTAGAAGTCCATAGTTTTATTACTTCAATCCGGCCCAAAAGACTGATCCATAAGACGTACTCGGGGGCAGAGGCACATAAGCTGCACCCACCTAGTACCCTCATATTTTGGCTATATATTTCTATGTATAATATTTTTGCAAAAGTAGTAATTTATATGTATAATATATTTGCAAAAGTAGTAACAAATGATTCAGGTAGTTAAAGGTATCAAAAGACTCAAAACACCAGTAACCCACATACAACCCCTCAACCCCCTGCCATGTAGAAAATATGGTGAAGAAACACCGATAAATATAATGTAAAAGGTAACAATAGTCTAGCAATAATCGGAACTGCAAACTGGAAAGAGACTCATTATCTATTAAATAGTTATCTACTTCGGATGCCATGGATCATAAGAAAAACCAGACCTAACTTGAAGCCCACAAAAAAAAAAGTAAATGGAAGAGAATGGGGGAAGACCTGAGTTGATCCAGTGTCATGGTTCTCCAAAAATGTGACAGCACGTGAAGGCCACCATCCCAATACTCCGGTTGGTTTTCCCCGAGGATCTATTAATCTCCAGTATTCATTATGGAGAGCTGAATGGAGTATACCCTGCAGAGGAATCAGAACATAATGATGCAAGTTTGCTTTACAGTGATGATCAGTTGGTGCAGCTTTTTATATACTCAAAATTGCAGTAAAAGAAGTGAAGGGCAATGGAAGTTACTCGTTACCCATTGAAAAACAGAATGGTGTTGGTTAAGTACCAGAGCAGTCTAGTACCCAAGGCCAACCAGACATTTTTATAGATGGCAGCTTTCATAAATAGTTATAATTAATTTTGTCTAAAGCAGTGGCACAAACGACCAAAGATGGCAGCTCCAATAATCATGTACAGTATTAGCTTGTCATTAGAGTCTATAATGTATGCAGGAACGTTAAGTTTTTTAAATCATAAAGTTTTCATTTTTAAAAAACCTTCGAGTATCAACGTAAGCAAACGCTCATCATGCACGAATGATTTGTGAATGGAATAAACATTCAACATAAATTTTGTGAACGAACCCACGGGTAGGGGGCATTAAAAAATAATGGCATTCAACCCAAATCAAAATTTTTGAACAGGTCCGCAGGGGGGCAGTGGCAATGTTTTGAAAGGCATACATTTAGGACATATATATCCACCTCTAAACAAGCAATCACAGAGCCCAAATCATAGGTAGAAAAACAAGCATCGGTCTTTTCTCAATGAAACATTTTAGATGGTTTATTGATACAACAATAGGAATAGTTAGGCAGGAAAATGTGTTGTTGTATACGCGAAATTTTCATCTGCTGCCTTTGCTACCTGGAAAAGAGAAATTGTGAAGGAGAAGAGAAAGGAAAAGAAATGACGATGTGGCATAAAATAATATTTACAATATACTTGTTGAGGAGATTGTCGCCTAAAATTAAATGGTCAGATGTGCTCTGAACTATTGAGTACAAGATATTGTGCAGCTTCTGATAACCCTTCACCTCTGAACAGATAAGAGTTGCAACCAGGAAATGTCCTTGTGAGGCAATTAAACAGAGTTACAGTTGGTGTAGTTGCCATCAGAGACAAGTTAAGAAAGACTAGAATCATGAAGTATTATAATGCTCATTATAGTCTATACAGAAGCAGTATGAGCAGATAGATATCAGTATATCGCAGAAAGTACCTTTGTTGTGACATCAAATGCTGAAGAGGTGCCACCTGTGGCGTTAATCCAATTGACGATCCTTTGACGATGAGCATCTAGTGGCATAATCAAAATCGTAGTTTAAAGGAACAATAATGCCAACAGATGATGACATGTCTCAAAATTGATATAAGTATCCCGTATCTATACTTACTAAACTATAATAAGCAAAACATAGGATAATTTGTAGTTTGGTTTTGAAAGTTATTCTAAACAATGATCTCGGGTTCAAATACCAGCAACAACATGCATTTAATCAATAATATTAAAATCTTTATATACCATGGTTTCAGGTTCGAATCCTGCCAACAATATGTATTAATTAACATATTAAACATATTTTAATTTACTTTATTTGATCTTAGTTAGATATAATGTGTTTTAGTTTAAAAAGTTAATTGGTTAGTTATTAATAATTATAATAATATCATTTTATTTTATTAAATAGACTTCCTGTGATATTTTTAAAAAAAGAGGTGTTTTAGTAGGGATAAATAGAAAAGGTACTTGGTGTTTTAGTTGAAAAAGGTAATTGATTAGTTATTGATAATAATATGATTTTTTTTTTCAAAAAATTAGGCTTTGTATGAATTTTATAAACAAATTAGATTACTTTAACTTTGATCACCGGACAGAAATTAGATCTAGTGCAATGAAAACAGTGGGTGAAGGCCCTAAATACCTGTTTCTCGAACTGAACCGACCGAAATACTCATCAGCGCGTAGACCGGCCCTTTTTAACCACTGAACACGCATAATGTATAAGCGTGTGGTTGGCCACTGTACACGCATGTACATGTTGCGTGGCCAGTGGTCACCAAATATACACAAAATGCATGTAGCAAGCAAGTGGGTGCTGTACTCGCTTGTAGAACATGCGTATAGGGTGTAAACGCATGTTTTAAATGCGTGGCCCATGTAAAATCAAGTGCGTGGTCCATGCAAATTCTAATTTGTTTATTTTTTAAATATTTCTAAAACTCGAATGGAAAATTGTTGAACCCTAAACGTTACTTTAAGTAGCGTTTTGAACTGTTTTTTTTTATATTTCTAAAATTCAAATGGAAAATTGTTTAACTCTAAAACAAGATTTAAATAAGAGTTTGGTTCCTAGGGCCTAAAGGCCCTAAACCCTAGATTAAATTAGGGTTTAGGCTCTAGGGTTTAGGGCCCGTAAACCCTAAATATGTTTATTTTTTATTAATTTATTTTGAAATATTTCTAAAATCCAAAAGAGGATTAGTGAACCCTAAAATGTTAAAAATTGTTAAATTAGTCGTGTCTTTTATTTAATATTTCAATATTTCTAAAACCCAAAAGGGGATTATTGAACCCTAAAATATTTAAAACTATTAAATTATGGTCCAAGATTTAAGTTAAATTTCGTTTACTAGGGTTTAGGGCCTCAGCCCCTAAACTCTAAATTGGTGTACTTTTTATTAAATTTTTTTTAAAATATTTTTAAAATTCAAAAAAAATTGATGAACCTAAAATGTTAAAAATCGTAAAATTAGTTGTGTCTTTTATTTAATACACAAATGAGATGTTTGATAGTTCCGGGAGGATATGAACATATACTCATTTAAATAAATGGGATGGCAGCCTTAAGAAGTAAACGCATATACATAATGCGTAAGCAAGGGGTAAAAAGGGCCACTGCACCCGCCTATCGATGTTTCAGGCCACACACATTGAATGGTAGGTATTTTGGTCATTTATTCGAAAACTGTCACATATTCATACATTATTTTATTAGTTTAAATAAGTTTGTGTTGTACTCAAACTAGCTTTTTTAAGCACGGTTTAGTTTGAATTTTAAAATAATATACTTGAATTTACTTTCCAGAATTGATATCATTCAAATCTTATACTTTAATTTAATTAATCATCTTGTTTTATTAGTATAATAAAATGCATACTCATAATAAATAAATTGTATTATATATTTCGATAATATATTCATAATAAACTATACGTTATTATATATTATTTATATCAAAGCACTTTCAGCATTATTATTAAATGGCATAGTCATCCATTTTAAATAAATTTCATATAAATAAAAATATAGAAAGAAAAAAAAGATTGTGTAAAAATTGGAAAAAAAATCCATAAATTTAAATAAATAAAACTCCTTTCATTAAAAGTTAAAATTCAAAATATTACTACATATGAAGAAATTCAAATTATTTACAGTTTATACATTTGGTGGGTTGCTTTTCCATTTTTATTTGTTTGGGATGTAAAAAAAAGTATCTATGTAAGAAGTTTGGTGTAAGAAATGCCAATAGTCCTATGTATGGTTGTGTATGCATATATGACATATCCACTCCCCATTCTTTCAAGTTGGCCATTTTCACATTTCTATCCCTCAAGCATACAAGAGTCAAAACAAAATTGCAACTCTCTTTCAAGAGATACAAATAAAGATTAGCAAAGATACACTTTCCTTTTACTTACACTCTTCCCTTTCATGTTAAATCATTTTAGTACTTGTAATGTTAAATCATATTTATTATTTAATGTTAAATCATACTCTTCTCCTAGCACTGCTCTTTAACCATAGAGAACCAATTTTTATTTAGGTAGTGTAAGTACGGATTTTTAATTGTCCGGGCTTATAAGAGCAACTTCAATGCAAAAGCCCAAGTCCAATTTTTTTGGAAACCATCTGTATGCCACACAAGCAAAAGTTGGTTTTGAAAAAAAATTCTCCAACTTCCTCCAATGCAAAGCCCAAGTCTATTATTAATAAAATATCAATCAGCTTACACAGTAAAGTCAGCAGCTTGAATGAATTGATTGAACAAATAATAAAATATTAATAGAAAAGAAAAAAAGTGATAAAGTGCAAGACTTGGCCAAGGCCAACTACTCGGGCCTGACCAACTCCTGCTTTCAACTCCAACGCGCACAAAACAGAAAGAGCTCATATAAAATTATATAGATGCTCACAAATGCGCATGCAACTTACAAAATGTAGCTCATATAAATTTACATAGATGCTCACAAATGTGCATGCAACTTACAAAATGTAACCGTAATTTATATATTAAGGGTGCCCATCTTTGGGGCATAAATTTGCCTTCGTGTTCATAATAAATTATGAGAATATTGGGGGTGGCAGGGAGTCGAACATGAGTCCCCCGCCAGCGTGATCTCTAATACCATGTTAACCGGTCATTCTAAAATCTCAAGTTGTTAGAGAAAGGCCATTCTTATATCAATATTCTAACATATCATGTGCACTACGCATCAATAGTTAATGAACTTATATTAGTTATATCCGAGATATTACATTATTTCATCAATCTAGAAAATGACCCGTGCCTCGCACAAGTTATTATGCTAGTATTTCTTAAAAATAAAAGAGGACAAACTAATTTATTGATCATCTAATCCTGATTAACAATATAAGCATTTAATATTTTAATACAAAAATAGGAAAGCTGGAATTAGTATACAATGTATGACAATGTAAAACAATGATTCAGAAAATTTCCACTTTTTAAATTTGGATAAGATTCTAGTCCACTAATGGGAATTTCTAGGGTATAAGTTGGAAAAATGAACGTCATAGGTTGACTGGATCAGAGGCTGTGGAAGCCCATGAAATTCAATGTCAAGAAAGAAAAATAAAGTTATTACTTTAGGTATATAAAAAAGCTCAAGTTTAAAAAAACATGTTCCCACTATTAGAGGATCTATCATTTAATATACATATAGGGTAAGAGTAGATACTTCCATCAAACAAGTTATGTGATGTGAATTGTGCTTGCATTATCTGATTTTTACTGTAAACAGATCTAGAAATTCTCAAAAGGTAGATAGATCATAGATGGTGCAGTTGACAATTACCTTGATTGTAGCATAAATTACCGCCCTCATAAGCCAGACTATCCCAATATTCCCCAATAGCAAATGAAGGATTTGAAGCTTCTATATACTCTTTCACATAACTACCTGAAAATCCTCTGCAAGCAACCAATACCTTGTATTAGTAAACAGCAACAAATTGCTGAGATTCTAGTATGCATTTGACCTAGCAGTCCTAAGTTTGAGCCCTAGGAACCCCAACAACTCTCGAAATTACAAATATGGATGGAAAAAGTCGGGGACACCGAACATATTCACTGCTCCCCTCTTCAAATCCAAAGTCAATTTTCGAGGAAGGGGAATGTTAGCACATAAAATTGATATACATATTGGCCCTTCTCCTAACACTTTAAGGTTTTGGAAGAGTTAGTGATGAGGAGCATAAAATAATTAAATTGATTATTAAATATTTTATACTATTATTACTTAGATTAGTCATATTATCTACTTACGAATATTATAGATGATAGATATATGGTAGTAGATTAGTAATAGGTATTAGTTAATAACAAAAGGATTTGTTTTCTTTTATGAATGACTTTCCTTATCTCCAAGTTTCGTGTTTACCATAGGAGTTCTATATAAACAATTGTAATCTTCTTTATTGAATAGAGATGAACATTATGAATTATATTGTAATGGATAAATCTGAGGATTATTCGTGACTCCACCAATTCTCTGCAGAGACAGGTTTCTGTCACCTGTTTTAACCCCTTCCCCGCCAGACCCGGCTTTAAAGGAGTGCAAACAGCCCTATTGAACAGGGCCCCATAATTCTTAGGCCCCAAAATTATATAGGCCCATTGATAGATATACATGTTTTAGCAATCTTTCAAAATTACGCCTTCTTCCTAGAAAATTACAAACCATGCTATCTAATTCTTTATATATACTTTTTGCTTCAATTAATCTGCAAGCCTCAAGTACTCGTGCTATCAATTTTTGATTAAATCAATTTTCAAGCTTCAAGTATCCATGACTATTAATACTATTCTCAATG
>PHNY01069457.1:27112-44640 GCA_003724115.2 Anethum foeniculum
GCTTATGGTTTTGATGAATTACACAATTGTTAAATGAATTCAAAAATTAAATTAATTAATGAAGGTACGGGCGGGCCTTCATGATGCTAGTAGGAGAGATACATTTGAGTAGCTCTGACATCAGCATACTCATGTGCAGTTCTACCAGAAGAGCGTATAACGTTTAATAAGTTTGAAGGTAAGTATGAAACTGGCAGAGGACCTTCGAAAATAGACACGGAATAGTACAGCAACTTTTGCCATCTGCGCAACATACTGGCTTCTTAAAAAGACTAAGTTACATTGTTAGCATCTGTTGGTTAGGTCGTCAGCTGGCTTTGGCACTGTTTTCAAGATTCTCCAAGTACTTTGTATTCCTGGAACAGAATTCTATAGTTGTAGAGACTAATATCAGTCGTACATCTATAGTGCTCTAAGCTCTCCCAAGCAGTACCAGCCTATCCTTGGCAGAATTAAGTACATGTTGCACAAAGTTAATAGAGACCAAATTCTATCTTCAATTCACTGATTCGGACTACCACACTGAAAAAAAAAAATCAAGAAATTCTTCCGGAGAAAACTCTTTTACCTTTACATCCATCTGAGGACAGAGGAAGTATTTGATAAAGAACAAGTCACACAAGGTTTCTTAACCAAAAAATATTTCATGTAAAAACCTCTATTTCATACAACTATAGCGTATGTATTAAATATTTCACATAATTCAATTTCTGCCTTTTAAATGTGAAACCCATTCCTTGATTATCATCTTTCAAAAGGTATAATGTAGTCGTTATCATTCAGGCCGTTCACGAGGGGAAAAAAATGCTTGTGGGTGGTGAAAAATGGGTCTTCTATATAGAAAAATTAAACAATCCAAACACTTTAAACATAAGCAAATCCACCTCATTTTAAATTGGTATAAAGAGGTGAACTAACCACAATCTCTCTTCCAGTACCAGTTCCTGGCTCTGCATGGTAAAATTATTTAGATTAAAATTAAGAAATCTGTTTTTCATGGACATTATATAAATTGCTGAAGATGCAGATATTCACCTAATTTTATTTGTTCAGGGGTCCTCTGCCACTGAATGTTCTTTCTCTGAAGCGCACGTTCTAAAGCCTTCCGCTTCTTTTCAATAATTTCTTTCTCAATCACATGTTCAATAAGTGTATCCCCTTCCTTGGGCTTTTCATGAGCAATAGACCAAACTTCATCAGGATGGGGCAATGTCAAAGATTTAAATTTAGATGTTACATCTTCAGAAATATCCTTCTTCCTTGGAGGAAACTTAGGGAAGATAGAGCATATCCTTCGTGCCATCCAGTCAGGTATATCTCTGCGAGGACCATCACTGAGCAGTTTCCACTTTTGTGAATCACCATCCATTAGCAGGTCAATCCTTCCACCATTTAGAACAAAAATTTCATCCTCTTCCCCTTGACCTAGTGGACTTTCTCTCAACAACAACGACTCTCCCAACTCTGCTCTTTGTTTCCACATCTTTGAAGCACCTTCAGATGCTTTTAAAGATCTCTGTAGAGCTTCGCACCTTTTCAAGTATGCCTCCTCCTTGCATTGTGCTGCTTCTTTAGCAGAGTCAACTGCTGCCCTCATTGCCTCCAGTTCAACCTTAATAACCTTAGAAACAACTTTTTTCCTATCACCTGCATCCTTCTTCATTTTTTCCATTAATACTTTAATTTCCTCCTCCTGCTGAAGAGATTTAACCCTGCTTGACTCCTGATATTCTGCCAGTGCTTTCGCTGTATCACTGGCACGGAGTTCAATTGCATTTACTCGCTCTTGAGCTTGTTCCAGTTCCAGATTTAACAGATCAATCTCGCTCCTTGAAAGTAGTAATTTAGAGTTCAGATCATCGATGGTAGTTTGTAACTTGATATTCTGTGTCTGGATGGAAGCAATTTCACCAACAGGAGTTACACTATCTGTAAACATAGACATTGCTTTTGCTGTATGATCGCTAGCTGTTTCTGCAAGAGCCAGAGCCTTCTCTATGGCCTTTTTAGACTTCTCTACAATAGATATTATGGTGCCTTCAATGGAATTTCTTACTCGTTCTTCAATCTGGTAAGCTGCTTCAGCAGCCGAAGTTTCAGCAGCAGAAACCCTCAACTGGGCATCTTCTAATATGTGAGCAGTGGCCTGCTGAAAAGAAATCTCTGCCAACTTTTCTACTTGCACTGCCAGTTCAACGGCATCTTGTTTTGCAAGAACCAATTTGGTTTCCAAGTTAAATTTCTCGTCAATTGATTCCTGCAAATTCTTGTTGAACAAAGCTTTGGCTGCCTCGAGTTCTGCAATTGCTCGTTCTTTATCATGCATTATGGTGGCCATATATTCCTGTTGTTTAGCGTTGGATAGAGCCAACTCTTCCAAAAGCTCATCTCTCTCGCTCTCAACAGTTTTCTTTCTAGGTTGTGCTTCGTAATGGTCTTCTCTAACTGCCGATAATTCAATTTCACTAAATTCTAATATTTCATCATTTTCTGAAGGATTACCATCTCCCTCATCAAGAGCACGGGTCAACAAGGAATCTCCCTGTCGCATAAAGTATGCAGGAATCAAATAGAAATACACATAGCCACCCTATTAGTTGTTAAAATACCTAGTTTTTTTCTTTCTCAACTGTAATTTCCATAGAATACAGGCAGCATAAGTAATCTACTTTCTACAATCCTAATATTTGGACATAGCTATTTGCAAATGTAAAGTCATCTGCACCAATCTCATAATAATCTGTAGGAAAAAAAAATCATGTACCTCTTAGCTCAAAAAATTTATAACTGTTCACATACCCTGCTAGAAAAGACAGTGGTACTCGATTTTCTTAGCAAATCTCCTCTGCATCGAAAATCCTTGTGAACAGGTATCGAACATGAAGTCTTTGATAACCTCGTCCCATTGAAATAATTTCTCTGGGTCAAAGAATGATACTTAAAACCAAAATACAAGTTGCTGTCACATCTCAGGGGTAAAGAATCAAAAGGGTATCCAAGACAGGAATGGTTCCAAATTGTTGAATCATATAATGAAATTGCATCCATTTTATCTGTCAACAAAAACAACATTATCATACACTAATGCTAAATATACAAAAAGTTTAAGATGAATTATAAAGTCAAGAAGCAGTAGCATCTAAATTCTAATAACTAAACTACAACTCTGTTTGTTTCGCAGGAAAATAACTTCAGTTTGAATTATATTCTTCCTGACAATGAATTATTTTTCTTCGTTTGCAAAATTTATCACGAAGACAATCCTCTCAATTCTCACCCAATAGTGGTAACAAAAATGTTGTACTCCCTCCGTCCCTAAATACATGTCCATTTTGACTTTTGACTAGTCAAATTAACTTTATTTTGACTAAGATTTTCATATATTATATAATTACAAAAGTTAGAATAAGTTATATCATTAAAAAGAGCTTGTTGTCTAGTTTAATATGTAACTTTTAATTTTTTCAAATAATAAATAAATAATTTGTAATGTTTAGTCAAATATTGATCAATTTGACTCTTGGAAAAGCAAAATGGACATGTAAATAGGGACGGAGGGAGTAATTATTTCGCGAATTTAATTTCCTAAAATCTCACAACATTTTTTAAAAAACTTTCCTCCCCTACAAAAAAATTATTTCATCCTTATAAACCATACAAACACGATAAAGAACAGAAAATATTTTCCTCAAGTTAACAAACACCTGGAAATCGGAAAATAATTTCCGAGAAACAACAGAGACTAAATCGCCTAAATCTCTATTAAAGCTAAGACTATCGAACAAATAGAATCCAATGAACTTGTCTTGCAATTACACACAAACATTTTTACACCTAACAGCTATAGATATTTGTTAACAATAAAACTATTTGAATAATTGAACCAATAAATTAGCAGTGCATTAAGCTTGTATACACAACAACAATATACATCACATAAAACATAAATAACACTACTAATTGATTTTATTTTATTTTTAATATAGTCTAAGGATACTCATTAGTATCTGTTCAACATAAATATTGGCGAGAATCGAACCCAAGACCTTGGGGACGACAAAGGATAGCTTCACCACTTGAGCTACTATCAAAAAAAAAAAAAACACTACTAATTGATTATATCAGAGTTACATACAATCTCAAATTCACTGTTAAAACTAAAGCTCCATGCATACATACATTTGTGTGTATTGTGTGTGTGTTTTCTAACCTGAATTGAAATGGTGATCAGGATGCTAAATTAAACATAGTATTGATTTGATCCAGTGAAGTTGATGAATATGTTGTTGTGTGTATTGTTGTATGTATAGTTGGGTAAGTTGAAAGGGAGAGTGGACTACATTGGAGTGAGTACAGGAAGCTCACATGGAAACTCTCTGCTAATAAAAAGTAAAATTATACCCAAATAACCAAATTGGCTAACTATCCAAATTTAATTTTTTTTGAAGTAAATAACACATGGTTGAATTTATGTGTTTACCGGTTACTTCCTTATAATGAAAATTAGAAATTAAAATAATTTATTTTTTAAATCGCATCGAAATATAGTAAATTGTTCATTTCGAGATAGAGAAAAATACAATTAAATCGGATTTTTAAAAAATTTACCGATTGACAGGAAAAATCAAATTAAAAATGAAGGGAAAAAACTTTCTAGTTTTCATTTTAATTCCAGTTTGTATTAGTTTGTAATTAATCAAAAACCTATATGTTTAAATAGTTCATTTCATATAAAGTTTAGTAATATAAAGGGCTTAAGGTTCCTAGTTTATTTCATATAAAGGGAAATCATAGTCTATTATGAAATAAAACAGGTCCGATTTTTGTTTACCGCGAGTTTTATTAGAAACATATAAAAAAAATTACAGTTTTATGAATATGTGGTAAATGTTTTTCGTTTATCCTAATAAATCACAAGAATGATAATAAACAATAAGTCTTTTCTTTTTTTTGAAAAAAAAAATAAACTTTTTCTATCGGGCTGATATGTTATCCGCGCATAATATAGGTTAAGCATGATTTATATGATCGAAATACAAAATTATCTTTTATAATTTGATTAAAAAGTAATTTTCATGTTAAAACCGCTTCTGATATGATTTATTTTTGTGGTACATTATGGTTTATTTTATTTCTTATAATGAGGAGAAACTTTATAAAAGATAAAAAGAAGATAGAAAGATCATAGAAATCCGTATAGATAATAGTAGTAGTACTTTTATATTAAGATATACACTGCAAAGTACAGCCAGTCACGGGCCACTTGCAATTGACATAAATGCAAAAAGTAACGAGAAAGCTTCTAAACTTTTTAGATCTTTAGCTTGCCCAAAACAAATCATTAGTCGGTGCTTTTCCCCTTTAATTTTATTATTGTTATTGGAAATTATTTCGTTCTAAAGTGTCCGTCTGGAAAATCTTAAAATAAGTAACTTATTAACTTATGACTTAAAATGAATAAGTGACTTATAAGTGATAAGTAGATAAATGCTTATAAGCTGTATAAGTGTTTGGTATATTTTAGATTTTTTTTTACTTAAATGAATTAAAATAAATAATTTTGAAATATAATTATCTTAGTTCGTGAATTATAAATTAGATTAATATTTTAAAACTTATATTTAAAAACTAAAGTTAATAAAAAATGAAAAATCAAAATAAGTTGAGAAAAAGTACGTCGTTACCAACATTCAACTTATCAGCTTATAAGTTATAAATTCGACTTATAAGTTGGGCAGACAAACACTCGTCAATAAGTACTTATGGGTTTATAAGTCAATAAGTTGACTTAATAGAAAAGACAAACAATCCCTAAGTCTTTCTTTGATCACATACATTTTTCAAATGAGCGCCTAACCGCAGGACTTTCGGTCACAACAAAATTTTAAAACGATTGATTATTTAACATGAGACTTTCGGTTACAATAAAATTTTAGAGTGATATAATATTAGAATCTAATAATTTATTTAATTTAATAATTTATTGATATTGATATTCGTATTATGTGATTTAATGTATGATCGGGGAGTGTTAAAGAGTACAAAATCATGTTGATTAACACTTTTCAGTTCATTTCAGGAAGAAATATTTCAATCGTAACCGGCATTCAGTCTTTATTTTATTTTAGCTAAGCAAGTTCCTATTCAGCCTTAACAAGGTATTTTAGACGTGGCTAAAAAACTAAAATACGTACATAGACAGCAAGATTGGATTGGTTTTCACAAGGATTTAAAGAAATGTCCAGCAACAATGACAAAACAAGCAACAGGAGGAGCCAAGATATTCAAGATTTTTCCCTTCAATATCCGACAATGCACTTGACCAATAGTTATAGTGCATTGTAGCAACAGGAGGAAATGAGATATTCAGGAATTTTCCCTACAATATCCAACAATGAGTTAAGCGGAAAGAAACAAGATTTGATTTCTCTAGGAACTTTTTTCCTGCAGAGAAATCAGGAGGAACCTCCTTGTAGATTTGTCTTAAAAACATCCTCCCCCCTGGCCAACGTTTACTAAACACCAGCATGATCAGGCAGGGATGAAATTTCCTCTTTTTATAGCAAGGCAATATTATTAGTTACAAGCTGGAATCAGGTACTATAAAAACATGTGCAAACATGATTGTTGCAATATAAACTGCCAGGTAAAAAAAAATGGAAGACCATACACAAACCGGATGCAAAATTATATTTCTCGTCAGTCTCCAAAGGAGAACGCAAAGGATTGGGAAAGTTCACTGACCTCTAAACTTAGTTAATGACAGAGATAAAATAGTCATCATTTATTGTAATTACTCCATACGACTCTCTAAGAGATTGCAGGCCTGAATGTAAATTTTCAATTGGGAAGTAACGACTATCAGCCCTTGGTGTTCTCAACAGCACTAGCCTGACCACCATCATCTCCATCCATGCTGAAACTTTCATTACCAGTACTACCACCATATTCAGTTCCAGAAAAGCCAGTGTCACCAAATTCGCCGCTGGTACCGCCCGCAGCAGAAAATCCATCACCGCTACCAGCAACGCCGAAACCACCACTATTTCCACCACTGAACCCACCACTACTTCCACCACCGAACCCGCCACTACTTCCACCACCATAACCGCCACTACTTCCACCACTATAACCGCCACTACTTCCACCACCATAACCGCCACTACTTCCACCACCATAACCGCCACCATTTCCACCACCATAACCGCCACCATTTCCACCACCATAACCGCCACCATTTCCATATCCACCACCATAGTTGCTACCCCCTCCATAACCACCACCACCGCCATAATTTCCATAACCTCCACCATTGTTGTAACCCCCTCCACCATATCTGTTACCTCCACCATATCCTCCTTGACGAGGAGACCTTTCTGTTGCAAAATCGACTTTTACCCTTCGGCCTTGTAAATCCTAATATCATTGGTAGATTTGAATTTTAGATGGAATAATATCATAGAAAAACTGCATGATTTAGGAACATTTAGCGTTGTAGCATGCACCACCAAGTAAATAAAAATTTGCAAGACGACGATGCATATCCTAATCAAATAGTTCTTCGCAACCCTATGTTACCAACTTTCAATCTCTTCCGCTAACCTACTTGCGCAAAGCTATGAATGCTATATATTCATCCATTCTTTACCAAAATGATTAAGCAATAGTAAAAGATCATGTTTTATGATAATCTGTTTTCCACGTTGGCGGGTGTTTCAATTTTAGCTCTTTTAATGTAATTCTGTCCTTTTACTGCTGCACAAAGAAAGACTACTCAATGTAACTGATCAGCAATTATATTAGTATCCAGGAAGACAATTACCGACTTCAGAGGAACAAATAAATGATGTAACCAATAAATCAAAAACTTAATACTTGTATCAATTATTGTATATGATTCCAAGTAGAAGCCTATATTAGCACAAAGGGAACAAAATATTATATAGCTGTCAAACATACATCCAAAAACTTGTTGGGGAAAAATCCGCTAAACTAATAAAAATACCGCAAGTGCACGGGCGTATAATTAGCAAAACCTCGGCTTAAACATAACATAATTACATAATAACGAAGATATAATAATACATAGAATCTCACTATGACAGAAGCATATACCAGATTCTAATGAAATTTATTTTTAGAATTATAATGAAATTTTACATTAGACTCATAATGTATACCTTAATTGTTGTTAAACTATGTCAATCTAATTTTAACCACCTGCTTGTTATTTAAAAAAACAAACAAACAAAGGACGGAGATGGTGTTCTTTCTAGTTCTTTATATAAGGCTGTTGTCTCTATAATGCAACCCACATATGTACTTAAAGTATGTGATAACAAATGGTATTCAATATAATCTAATGTTAACTCTGAAAGAAGGCGACACACGTACTATAAATTCAATTATAGCAGCTCAATTACTTTAAATTTCACATTATCCTGGCCTTCAATAATTTACTGCTTCCTTGTCAACATTATTAAAATAGGGTTGAACATGAAATATTAAGTTATTCTAGAATTGTACATGTTCATTTGTTATTTCCAATTTTTCACATATAGAATTTTCTTACACCACCGGACGTATATATTAGAGAAATTACAGATTACCATAATTTTCTTTAACTACAGAAAAGACTGTCTCTTTTAAACTTTATTTCCGAAATGTATATAGATCTGTATACAATTTGATAAAATACATGATGAAAATTTATTATCACCAACAAAAAACAGTGTTGCGTTGAAAATATATGCACATACCTGGCCGTCCATAGCGTTCTTGGCACTTGCCGCATCTTCACTCGAAGTATAACTAACAAAACCAAACCCTCTGGACCTACCAGTCGAGTGATCAATGATGACCCTCGCTACAAAATAATACAATCATTAAACAAAGAGAATGTTATAGAACAATGACATAAGCTTCATTTGGCATGATGCTAAGAAACTCAATAGTTAGTTTAAGTTGAAACAGTAGGCATACATTGTACACAAAGTTATAATACAGTCTCTAATAGTTAGAAATAAACTCTGGTGCCCTGCAAAAATTGCTTAGAACTACCGAATATTATGGAAGCCAGCAGAAAGAGATGCTCGAGTTTAAAATTTCATATACATACAATGATAACTTAAAGGGTGTAAATGTAAATCAGTTGAATAATTAACTAATGAGGCTTAGGCTGAACATTATCAGCTACGTTGTTTTGCTTTCTTAATATTTTTGAATTCTTTACAATTATACACTTTGATAAAAGTTCAAATATATTTGTCTACCAAATTATTATGTTTCTAAGCATACTATATTTATAAATTATAGATAAATATTTCATTTGTATGATCTTACACAAATATATTTTAAATTTATTATTTAATATACAAATTTAAAAGTAACTTGTACTAATTAGCTGCTGCTAAATTATTATCATAATGTGAGATTACTCGGTAATGAATTGAGCACCCAAATACTTACAAAGGGTTCTATGACCAACTGTTCACAAAAGAAAATGACTCAGTTTGGAAAGTTGTACATAAACCAGCTTCCAATCCATATCCACCTCTAACAATACAGGAGATCATTATTCTTTACCTCGTCAAAGAAATTTGGGTCTGGGACAACCCCAGGAACCGAATTTAGTCTCACCATCGTGCAGATTATAAGTTTTGAGTCTTTTGACACTTTTTGCCCACTGCTTAAATATATTGACCAATTCAGTGGCAAGAAGCCTAAAGAAAGAAGTAGTCTGCTCAAGGTTTTGTAAGTTCATAAAGAAAATAATGGAAAATATAATAAAAGATAACCAACATACATTGTCGTGTCGACATGTTGAAACCAAAAAACCATAGAAGTGCACAAATCTAAAAACTTAGGGTTATCTGGTTGATCCTGAATACTTGTGTTCTTACTCTTAGTCTTTACCATAATCGGTTATATTTGTCTTTATTCAAGTCCTGGACTCCTGGTGCATTGTATAATTAATTGAAGTTAAGCAGTTGGGGAAGACAATGATATTTCAATAATTATTAAATATGTTTCTCCCTAATCCCCTGTTCTTTAGCTCTGTTCCATATCTACTTCAAAGAACTGCTGCCACTTATAGATTCCCAACTGTTCCCATTGGATAATGCTATAGGATGACTACCGATAATAAAAACCAACAAATATATAAAACTATTGAGTATGCCAAGTTAGGTAACAAAAATTACATACCTACATGAAGAGATTAGTAATTAGTCTGATAACAAATGATCAGAATATGTTGGGTAAAGGAAAAACAAACTCATACCTTCTGTGACGTCCCCGTGTTGTGCAAATGCTTCTCTTAAACTTACATCATCAATACTATATGGAAGACCTGCAGCAAAATAGAAAATCAAAACAAATATAGTGTAATCGAAAGCCAATATTACGCACTAATAATAAGCATAAGGGACAGAAAGAGATGGCCACCTCCAACAAATAGCTTGGAAGACATGCTTCTTACTGCCTGGTAAAGTGATAAATTCGAAAGAGAAGACTCTATGTTGACATTCCTGGAGCTTGCCTGTTTAAGCATATTTCCGATTCTGCTAACCAAAGCCATTTTGCAACCTAATCGGCAGGAAAAGGAAAATCAATTACAAACCTTACACTACCATAAAGTTGACAATCCACATGATAAACTGTCATCCTCCAGCCATATAACAAGCATAAATATAAACACGACCATGCTTCACAATTGCATCGGTCTGGCTCTAATCTATTTATGTATGATCTTGCTTCAAACAAAGATATGCCTAATGCCCTAATCTGTCTACATTGACTTCCAACAATCATAACACCTGATATGAAACTTATCAATACACACAACATCATGCTCTAGTAAAAACCTTATATAAGAACCAAAACACCAACAAACTGAAATTTGCAAATTTACAGAAGCATAGCATGTTTAAACCCATCATATGACAAGGTAAATACACTCCATGATCAACCCCCTAATAAAATTACGACATTAGTGAGTAAATATAATGTCTAGTTGTTAATTTTAGCATAACCGGCATACATAAACATCAATAATCAGGACCGGCATTCCCTTAGCTATATCAAGCATATGATCTTCTTATCTGCAATTACTCTAACAAATGTTAAATTTTTCGCCTTTCGACCCGACAATCATAACACCCCCCCCCCAAAACCCCAATTCAAAATTTCCAATCACCAGTAAAAACAAGCACCACAAAACAACATAATACATCAAACAACAATAAAAAGAACAAACAAATAACTACAATTAGTCAACTAAAAGCATAAAGATTACAACTTTATATCACAAAAATATAAAATGAAAAACCCAAAACCTTAAAATGAATCAGACCACTCTAAAATGAAAAACCCAAAACCTTGAAAATGAATCAGATAAATATAAAACAGATGTACATAAACATACAAAAACACGTGTATAACATAAATACAAACAGAATCTAGAATAAACAGAGATTAATTTAAGATTAAAAGCTAGGGTTTTTAGTTACAGTGTAGAGACTGCGTACCTCTTTAGTATATTGTAGTATCGTATGTTGTCTAGAACACACATTTCGATCTACTTGTGTGTATTTATAATTACAATATACGAGGTGCACGTGCCAAAAGCGTGCCAGCTTGCTTAGATTTCTAGGGTACACATTTCGAAAATTAGAATAAATCGATACTAATTTGTTATTTATTGAAGAATTTTTGAAATATTAAATTATTTATTTATAATTTATCAATTATATTAAATTAATCAAATATTGTTGACGGTTTATCACCTACTTTTGAAAAATCAACCAATTTCTATAATGAAATGTTTGTCACATAAAATATTTTATTTCTAAATAGTTGTAATTGCGATGATTAAGATAATTTTATATTTATTAATAAGAGATAAGACATAAATATTATTTATATTTTCTTTTACTTCTAAAAAATTACGTATTTCTTAATTAAACATACTCGCATACTTTGAAAATTTCTTATATGCACAAGCTTCGGTAAAACTTGAAACAGATCCATAAATAATTTATTTTTAAGTTATTTAAGAAATTGTTAAAATATTATCTAGGTTCTGTTCGGGGAGTGATATAAAAATTTGTTGTTGTTAGAAAAGTGTGGGTGAAAAAAGTGTAGTTGTAAAAATGACTGTTCGGTTATATTTTTTATATGAAAATATTTTGATATAAAAAATTAAAAATATATTTTTTTTAATTAAGATTTGATGGTGAAATAGTGACTACTTCTCATAAAAAGTAGCTTTTTTTAAAAATATCGAGATACTGCTTTATCTAACATCAGTTTTTAGACAAAAATACATTTTAGAAAAAAAATTAAAATTTCCTGATTTTTAGCAAAAAGTTGTTTTTATTGTCTGCAAATACGCTCTAAGTGGGTTGCGTTATATTTTACATAAAAATATTTATTTTTGGTTAAGGAAAATATTTATTTTTTTATTCACCCATTTAGTATTGTTGTTCAATAACAATAATTTTTAGCAGTTTTTTTGTTAAAAATCAGGTGAAAATTGTTTTGTAAATTTTCAAAAACAATTTTCTGAAAATGCTTCCGACCAAAAAGTTGCTTTTTGAGAAAGCGGCTCCCCGTAATTTTGAAAACAAATGCTGCTTTAATCAAAAGCAATTGTTGATTTTAGTAACAAACCTCTATGAAATATTATTTTACTTATATAAAATCAAAAATATGCATAAATAAATAAAATCAAAAAAGTTACCTAACAATTAAATCGCATCACTTTTTACTATCATTTTTCTAACCAAAAATATGCATAAATCAAAAAAGTTACCAAACAGTTAAGTAAAAGCACTTTTCTACTATCATTTTTACTCACAATACATACAATTTTTGCTGACAATTTCAAACAAGCCTAAAATAAGGAATAGTACAAATTATAAATAAATGTTTTTTTCTCACAACACGAGAATTTTTGCTTGCAATTTCAAACAAGACTAAAATAAGGAATAGTACAAAATTATAAATAAGTAAGGACGACTTTGTTATTAGATTTTATTAAAAAAATTAATATATCGTAGACCGTGGTAGACCTAAAACAAAACAAAGCCTTTGAAAAAGTCTTCAAGATGGAAGCAAAAATAAAAACCAACTGGTGGATTAGTCTTGTCCACGGAAACTCGTTAAAAAACACCTTTGCAACGCAATCTATCTGCAAGAAGAATGGCTAATTGATATGCCAGACAACTCACATAACAAGCACACCAAATAAGAGTCAAGCAGTTAAGACAACTCATTAAGAACAATAGCTAAGCAGACCACATATCAAACATCCCACAAACTTGACACAGTCTTCATCTCATAACTAGACAAAATGCATGAAAAACTACTCACCCTAACCATAAGAAATATGTTCATAACTAGACAAAAGGCATTAGAAAACTACCCGCCCTAGCCAAGTAGCCATAAGCAATATGTTCCATTCGCGTGGTAACAGAATAAACTTGGTAGTCACGGAAAATGTATATCAGATGACCTGATGTAAGAACGAGTCTCCAGTGAGGTTAAACGCACTGGTACGATGCAAAAATTATGACAAACACATTACAAAGATTTGCTGTAATGCAAGCCAAATAAATCTTATTATGATTCTAATTAACCATAAGTTTTACAGCAAACGGATCTATGGTACTATAAATACTGTTAAGCAAATGCACAAAAATTATTACAAGATAATTCAATTCATTACATTACTTTGAGATCACTTCCTGTGGAAACTGTGTTGTAGTGATCTTGGGGAACCTTCAAAGAGATCCATAAGGTGATTCTCGAGATCGTCAGCAGTGTACTTAATGTGCTTGTCACTTATGTGGTTCGTGTGTCTACCTACAAAAGTGCGGTAAGCTTGAATCACCTTGAGAGATGTTGAGATTCGAAGATCTTCGCGAAGCTGGATATCGGGGATTGTCCATCCAGTTTGATTCTTGTAAACATCCTCAAACGCAAGATAAAAACTCTGCAGCCTTTCTTTCAGAAGAGTTTTTGAAATGGAATTTGAACCAGAATTATAGAGACCCTCGTCCTTGAGTAAGGAGAGAATAGAACTCCATGTAGCTCGCTCACAATCCATTGCATGGTGTTGGAATTTCCAGTTATGCTTGCGTATCCAATCATCCCCTAAAATTGTTCTTAGCTCGGAGTTCTTAGCCTTTTCAGCCATGTAATGTATATTATTCATCAAGAACAGGCACCCCAGGGAACTGTCCTTGTATAATTTGGATTTGTCAATGAGATTGCGTTCCAAGATTGAAGTAAGGGATCTGAAGTGTACGGAAATTGGAGAAAGATAGTGTGGGGAGTTTACGCTGTTATCCTCTACAGTAGCTTGATTCGAGTCTGGAGAAGACGAAGCGGGATCGTCTGTATCATTGTCCCTGAGGAGAGAACTGAGTGAATTACTATAATCTGTCAGTGTCCTTAAGTAATTCATCACATATCTTGTGAGATGATGAATCCCACCACCAGCAAATGCGCTAGTTGACACATTTGACGCCACAGCACTCTTGAAATCAATAAAAGTAGCCTTTGCACAATCTCCCAACCTCTTGAGAACATCCTGGCACTCACTTTTGATATTTGATCCAGTTTCATCACTGTATAAAGTATCAATGTCTGGAATAAGGTCCGCTAGGACTTCATACATGTCAAGAATCCTATGCAACTTTTCTGGTTGATGAGGACCTACAGCAATAGCTTCAGCAAAATTTAGAAGCTGAAACATAGAAGCTTTTGATGACTCTGCAAAACATATAGCACTAACTGATTCGAGCTCCCCAAATACCTGATCCACTAACCATTTTTCACTAGCAAGGTAGACCCTCACAAATATCTTTATAGCTCGAATCCATCTCCTAATTTTGGAGTTCAAAGTGCCCCATTCCATCCTCAAGATATCATCAATGCTGGATTTCTCTACTTCAAGAATGAAGAGGCAGTCATCCAAAGCATCTTTCCGGACACTGATAAATGCCTGAGAGCACTCCCGGCCATATTCTGAATCAAACATTAAATTGACAATACATTTAAGATCAGGAATAACATCACGATGGATCAAGTCAATAGTGTATTCTTCTGCACCTCTACTGACACTGTCTCTCTGAAGCCCATCATCAACAGAATCATCTTCAAATGAGATAATCGAGCCATCATCCAAAGTATCTTCTTCACTTGAACGAAATGACATGTGCTCAGGCTCAAAAGGCTGCCTATTCTGAACAAGTATGTGCTTAAGTTCCTCCTCAAGTCTAGTCATAGCTGTCTGAAGAACTTCATGAGCCTTCCTCGCAAGTGCATTCTCTTCACTATCTTTACTCAAACTCAAACTCTCCAAACTTTCAGCCAACCTACGAGCTTCATCCACAGCCTTCACATAATCATTAGCTTCATCAGGCCCACAATCCCATATCATCAACTGCTCACCATCTACCTCCCAATTCATAACTTTGTCATGAATCAAATTAAGCCGCTTTTCTATATCACTTAATTCCTCTTCTTTATTCTCCGGAGCTCTCGAGATGCTAGACAATTGAGTTCCAAGCTCAACCAAGAGCTTCCTAGCATCATTTGTCAAGTTCTTATTTGTCTCCAAGGCCTTCACAATATGTTGCGCCGCAGCAATTAAATTCTCATCTCCTTCCAAAGTAGGAACCACAGATCTATTCTCCTCCTCCATAGCATAAAATATTCACAACCCACAAATAGGTTTCAATCACACCCCTACTCAAGAATCAAATAACCTCACCACAAACTTCAATCTATCAAACCCTAGTATAAATTCATAAAAATGACCCCAAGTCCAAAATTAACTCAAAATTATTGAACCCCCCAAGAAAAAACAACCAATCAACCACTGAAGAAGCAAATTCAAGAATTTTTTTTAAAAAATTAGGCTTATGTCACACAACCCAAGATTCTTGGAGGGTGTTTCAGGAAAACACCCAATAATAGACAAGGAGTATTGAATGAAAAATCACAAAACTAGCATAACATCTGACTTAAAGATTCTGAAAACAAGTCGAATAGAAGCATAAACATAGAAATACTCACTAAAGTTAAGATCTTTACAAGTAAAAACACACAAGAACAAGAAAGAGAAGAAGAAAATTGAGAAAACAAACTGACCCTTTTGAAGTTTATGATCTAAGAGAGGATTTGACCATTTTAAGCTTGGAGTTTTCTCACAGACCTGATTTCTGCAACTTTTTGGAGTCTTGTTGATATTTATTGTAAATAAATAGTAAGTTATATATCTAGAATATAATACTAGTAGTAGGATATGCCTAAATGTTTATGATAAAATTAAGGTAAAAATGTTCTGAACGAGAGTTATATGAGTACGTAATATAAGTTTATAAAATAATAATAATAATATTATAATATTTTATTTTTTAAAAAATATATTCTTTTTATTTTTATTAATATGAGAAATTTTTCATATTTATTTTTAATAATATTTGTATTTCTAATAATATTTGTATTTCGATTAAATTAGGGTGAGTACGTAATTAGGACAATTAATTTTAGGATAATAATAATATTATAATATTTCATTTTTTTAGAAATATATTTTTTTTATTTTTATTAATATGAGAAATTTTTCATATTTATTTTTAATAATATTTGTATTTTTAATAATATTTGTATTTCGATTAAATTAGAAATTAGGGTGAGTACGTAATTAGGACAATTAATTTTAGGACAATTAATTCTAGAAACAAAGTGTATTGCATTTGAAATGGCACTTGGGCTATGATTGACCATTGAAGAGTCTTGTTTGTGGAAAGACAACAATGAAGCAAGAAAAATTGGACACTTGTGAAAAACAAGAAATGAAAATAAAATTAAATAAATGGGTGTCAGTACACTTAAAATATGATTAAAGAAAAGAAAAAGGAGGGGAATTATTGGGTGACTTCATTTGTTGTACGTATGGTGCACCCTACCCGTATATGCCGCCACTGTGTAGAAATCTTGGTCATTTATTTGACTAAGTGTTCGGTCTGACTTTGACAACTTCTAGATATCCTCCTTGACCTCTACTCCTCTTCCGTTAATGTTTGTTATGGACTTGTGTTTATTCCTAGCCCAGGTTCTATAAACTAAAACCTCAATAAATTAATATAGTTGGGACTAGGGGTGTAATCGAGCCGAGCCGAGTCGAACACTGCCAGGCTCGGCTCGGGCTCGACTAAAAAAATTCGGGCTCGAGCTCGGGCTCGTGTTCGACCGAGTCTTAAATTTCAAGCTCGAAGCTCGGCTCGTAAAAAGTTTGATAGGCTCGAGTTCGGCTCGAAAGCTCGAATCGATTTAACTAAATACTAACAAAAACTCGAAATATGATCGATTCGGCTCGAGTTCGATTCGATTAAATATATAAAAATTATATTAAATATTTATATAAAAATATATTTATAATTAAAAAATTAAAAAATAATGGAGGCTCGATAAGGCTCGCGAACCTTACGAGCCGAGTAATTTGAAGCTCGAGC
>PHNY01069577.1:0-10689 GCA_003724115.2 Anethum foeniculum
CACTAGCTTTATAGCTATTGTAACACTAATTGAGAGGTGTTACAATAGGCCAAAAATCTCTTAGCTAATGTAACGCTGCTTGTAACACTTGCATTACAGTAGCCCACTTATGGCGTAGTGTTTTTAGGGTATCAAACGATGTTCAAGCTTCCACACTCCAACCAAAGTTATCTTTTTTTAGTTGATCAGTCAATGGAAGAGCGAGTTTTGCGTATCCCTTAATGAATTTCCGATATCCTCAACTGTGTATCGATCGAAAGGCAGGGCGGCACAGCCCCCAACCAAGGGAGTGGTTAATATCCCGTCAACCCCAAGAATCCGCGCAATTCTTTCAAAGTTTAAGGAACTGGCCAGTCTAACATGGCCTTTATTTTCTCTCTGTCTACAGCTACCCCTTGACTGATATGACATGACCCAAGTAGACAACTTCCCTTTGAGCAAATTCACATTTTTTATAGTTGGCATACAATTGTTGTTGGCTTAATATCTCCAGAACAGCCTCTAAGTGCTCCTTATGCTCTTCAACCGATGGGCTGTAGATCAAAATATCGTCGAAAAAAACCAACACAAAACGACGAAGGTAAGGTTTAAAAATCTCGTTCATAAGCGCCTGAAAAGTTGCTGGCCCATTAGTCAATCCAAACGGCATCACACGGAATTTATAATGACCCTCGTGTGTGCGAAAAGCCGTTTTATGTATATCGGACTCTTTCATGCGGATCTGATGATAACCAGATTTGAGGTCCAATTTCGAGAAAATTGCTGCCCCATGTAACTCGTCTAATAGTTCGTCAATGATATGAATTGGGTACTTATCTGGAATAGTTACCTTGTTCAAGGCGCGGTAGTCCACACAAAAGCTCCAAGAACCGTCTTTTTTCTTAACGAGTATCACAGGGCTTGAGAACGGGCTTCGGGATACTTGAATAATCTATGCTTTTAACATATCCCTGATCATTTGTTCTATTTCGTTCTTACGAATTTGAGGATATCTGTAAGGTCGAACTGAAATGGGTGATGTACTAGATGGATGGCGTGTGAGTATTCCCGAGAAGGTGGGAGGCCTGGTGGCATGTTGAACACATGGTCATATTTCTGCACAATACTACGTACCCAAAATTGGTGATGTTGTGGTATTACCCTTGAACCTGTATCAGCTATTACCCCATTTAGCTCCATACATTGCCCTATCTCTTTAATTTCAGTAGCCATGCCATTAAATTCAACCAGAAAACCTGAACCTTCTTTTCTCAATGTCCTCAACATAGCTTTTATTGATATTTTGGAGCGTCCCAACGAAGGATCCCCTTTCAACGTCACAGTCTCTCCTTGAACGAAGGATCCCCTTTCACCGTCACAGTCTCTCCTTGAATCTGGAAGCACAAGGTTTGCGTCTTCCAGTTCGTGCTCATGGTACCCAATTTTTCCAGCCATTGTTCCAAGTATCAAATCCAAATTGCCCAATTGCAGGGGTAGGAAATCTTCAACAATTTCGAGGCCTTGAATCCATACTCCTAACTGCCTACATTTCCTTGTCCTTGCACTGATTCCACCGTTCCTAATGACACCCCAAACGCTTTCGTTGGTGTTACCGGAATCCCAAACTTCTGAATTGCAGCTTCTGACACAAAGTTGTGCGTTGCCCCCGAGTCAATCATGACAACGAATGGCTCTCCTTGTATTTCTCCAAGCATTTTGATAGTTTTTGGACTCGTTAAGCCCATTACCGAGTTCAATAAAATTTCTGGTTGCACTAGTTCCTCATAAATATTAGGCCCAACATCCGTCCCTGGACTCGAAATCGAATTGTCCTCATCCTCATCTTCACTTTGTGACAGTAATACACTTAGTTCTTTCTTTCGAAACCTATGCCCCACATGCCATTTTTCATCACATTTAAAACACAACCCTTTTTCCCTTCGACTCTGCCATTCCTTATCGCTCAGACGGCGAATTTCTCCAAATGGTTTGGCTACTGGTAGTGGATTAGAGTTCCTAGCACTAGACAATGTTGATATAGTACGGTTGGATACTATGGTTGGGGACCTCGACGAGCTATATGACCCGCTAACGGATTTATAATCCCCAGAGTATGCAGGAGTTGAGTAAGGATATGTGTGAGGCGTACCTTTAAACCCAGTCGACTGTCCTGCCCCTTTGAACCGATTCTGAACTTCGATCCCACGTCTCAGTTTCTCTTCAATTTTTAGAGATAAATCCATCGCGTGATCCAAGCTACGCGGTCCCAACAATCTCAATTCAGCTTTAATGTCTTCTTTCAGCCCGTTAAAGTACTGCCCTTTTGCTATTTCTTCAGGAACTCCCACCAAGGGTGCCATCAATTCAATTAAACCCCTCTGATAATCCACCACCGTTGTGATCTGTTGATGACTTAACCACTGTTCATATAAGCTCCCAGATGCGGTAGGGCGGAATTGCTACAATATAATGCATTTCATCTCAGCCCACTCCCTGATAGGTCTCCTGCCGTTCTCCCACTGATACCATAACAGGGCGTCTCCATCCATAGCCACCATCGCAGCTTCCAATTGCTCCTCCTCCGTGAGTTTATAAAAGTTAAAGAACCTTTCTACTCGCAAAATCCATCCATCGGGATTATTTCCATCAAACGTAGGCAAATCCAGTTTTTTAAAACGCCAATTCGACCCACCAGAATACCCATACTGTGAATGCCCCCCAAAATCTGCTCTGATACCACCACCCATACCCTACCCGAATCCGCCACCATGACCCGACCCGGTTCCACCTCCTCTACCCGACCCTATTCCAGAGCCTTCCGCCCGGTGCAACACTTCACTGTTCTCCTGTGTCACCCCCGATTGCGAGCTCCTGTGTCACCCCCGATTGCGAGCTCTTGAAGGCTGCCACTTTTAATATCATCTCCTCCTGAAACCTTTCATGTTCCCCTTTCAAGGCATTCATAAACCCATCATATTTTTCCCTCGACCTCGCACCTCGATCTTCAATCCGTTGAGTTGTCTGTTCCAATGAATTAGTCAGCTGTTCAATTAGGGTTTTCTGCAACTCTTTGGTGGCTGTTTGTACCGTGATGGCGATCTGCTCCGCAATAGTCGTTCGGAGCTCCTCCAACCCTTTCTCCAACAACTCGATCCTGTACTGATTACTTGGTGGCGCTCCCATGTTGGCCCAAACGAACGTCACTGCTCTGATACCACTTTGCTAGCCTCTACTGATGATTAACCCCAGCCAAATTACTTTAAAGCAATTCACCAGTATAACAAGATAATCCACAACACAATATATGAGTCTTACTGAGAATCAACTGAGAAATAAGCTATAATAAGCTATTACAATCCTCAGCATTCGAGAGGCTGGGTCTCTCATGTTCCTATTTTACTCACTGCAATACTTTCAATACCCCAACCCTATACTCCCCCTTCCCTCTTATCCCTTGTTCCGATACTTAATTTACCTTACTACCCTTACTCATTACAAAGACAACTATACCCTCTTATTTTTATTTCCTCCTTTCTTTCTTCGAGTGTAAGTCCACTTAATATTTTGCTGAGCAGCACTGTTACTAGCACCTAGCCCCTACTGTGCGCAAGTTACAAAGCCATTCTGGGCTAGCCCAATAGATAGTTCTGTATTTAATAGCCAATAGTATGGTTTCTCTATTTTCCAATAATACATTAAAGATGTTGTGAGTTTGACTCATATTACAGATCTTAATACCATGTTTATAATTTTTTCATGTGATAGATTAATTAAAGAAGCACAGTAACTTAAGAAGAGAAACAACCTATCTATTCTACAGTCATACCAATTCATTGTGAATGCTTCCTTCAGTTCTTAACTTTCTCTAAATATGAAGAGAACTGAGGCCTCAAAAAGGTTCCTAGTGTTTGGATATTCATAAAAGCTAGTTTTCAGGTTGATGAGTGTAACAATTTAAAGGTTGTTAGCTATGGCATCTCTCTAAGCATTGATTCAGTTTAGTACCCTGTAGTTCTATACAAGTAAATTCCCTTAACTTTTTTCCTGAGCATCACAGTGAGCTACTGAACTTATCTTATTAACTAATGTTAACAAGGCAATTTTACTTTTCTAATGCGATGCATGATTTGAATGCACAAATAGAATAAAGCTACAATAATGGCCTTTTAATTTTAAGAGTGAAAAACTGAAAATAGAGAAAAGCCAATTGTGACTAGATTCTATCCCAAAGATATCATTAATCTACTTGAAAGCATGTCTAAGATGATTCTTGACTTTCCAACAAGTAAATCATTAATCGACTTGGAAGCATGTCTAAGATGATTCTCGACTTTCCAAAATGTTACTTGATACGTATTCATGTGTAGGTGATATTAGTGTTAATATGCAGGGCTTGCCAGCTAAAAGGAAAGCAAGATTTACTTATATAATAAATCCATTAAGCAGAGAGTTTTGTGATTGTACATCAAACCTAATCAATGATGATAGCACTGAAACTGTAGAATATAATCATCAGTGCTGGACATTAAGTTCTAGTTAAGTATATGACTAAACTATATAATAGAGGGAAACCATATCAACACTCCTGCAGTTCTTGGCCATACAACAGGTAGATTCAAGCAAACATAAATGAAAAAAGATACCATATGAAGATCAATCACTTTGCAATGGAAGGATCATGTTGGCACAAGCTCATGGTACGAGCCTCCATCTCCTGCACTGAAGAAGAGAACTCCCACGACAATGATCAACAACATCAAACTCAGAATCGGAGAAAACATCTTTAGGACAATATAGACTTTCTTCAGTGAACCAATCTTTCTTCTCAGGCAGATTATGCAAATCCTCAATCACAGCCCTCAATAGCACCTCCATGACATTCTCAGATAAAGATTACATATCATTTGGCTTCAAGCTTTGAGTTCCCGCCTGTCTAAATTTCGTAGTGAAAATCTCTGCCTTCAAGGACTCTTCAATTTCACCTGGATCTGCTGTTCTATGGTAGACTTTGACATTATTTGTTTGTACCTTGTTTGAAGCAATTGTGGAGGGCAAGGGGCACAAATCGGAGGTGATTGATGAGGCATCGTAAGTAGTCGAGTACAACAGGCAGAGATCAGAGGTGTTGATGCAACTGATGGTGAAACAACTTTACTTAATGAATTTGCAGGACTCTGCACAAAATCAAAAGTCACTACAAGAAATAGAAAACGAGACGTTGATATGGTTAAGCAATTTGCAATTATCAATTATAAAATACTATATTAAAGATAATGAATCTAGTGATAACGTAGATTTAGCCTTTACTTAATCAGTTATCAAGTTAATATATATCGGCCCTTCTTATTTATATATAATATGACATTGAATGTGTTATATAACATTTTCAATCTCGCAATGGCTAACAAGTTATAAATTTATCTGGTGCAGACATTCAATGGCAAAAAGTGAGAGAAGTTTAACCGTGGGAAAGTGGCTTCGATTGCATATGCAAGAATTCAGGGGAAATCTACTTTAGTTGCCCATTTCCAGAACTCAGGCTTGATGAACGAGGACAAACAATGTCGCCCATCCTCTTTGGTACTGAAGGTCCAAATGCTGGTGACCAGGTATAAAATTTGATGCTAAACTCTCTCTTGCATTTGTTTTATTTATCAAACTCTTTCGCGCCTCAAATTAAATTCTGAAAAAACTTTTTCATTGCGCATTTAGGAGCCATTCCCTCTTCGAACCAGTATCTGATCAAGGTCCGCTATACCTTGAACCAATTTCAACGACGGGAACCATAATCAAGCAACAAACAAATGTTTGAGTTTGTGCTTTCACAGTTTCAGAATTCAGTCCAATCATTTTCTACCTTCATAGTATAATTTTGTATTCTTTGAATTGGCTTTACAGTACGTATAAGAAATGAAAAATCACTGATTAACAAAGAGAATCCACAAATATGTCAATTTCAAAACACAAAACATTCTTAGTATAAAATCTTGCGTGTGTACACATTGATTAACAATAAGCATAACAACAAGCATTGTGTAGTAGGAAAAGAGTGACTTGCGGGGTCCAAAGTTCATTTCCGTATTCCTTTCAAGTCGCGTCTTCGATTCAATGAGAAGATAATCGGAATTCCAACTTCCACACAATCCACTTCATAATAATTTTGAACTCCATGTCAATTTCTACAAAATCCATTCTATCAAGTGCACTCCATATATATACAAAGTTTTCGATAAAAATGAAGTTCAAAAAAATCCTAGTCACGTGTGGTAATTTTGGGTTTCAGGTAGTGTTCGTATTAGTAAACGGGTCAAGTTAAAATTAACTAAAATTAAATGAAATTGAATATTAAGTGTAAAGGAATAAAAAATTCAATAATAAGGTCATTTCACATCACTTTAGGGTTTAGCATGTGTGTTTGCCTCATTTTCGGGTTTTTTTCTTAATAAATCGGATTATGAATCAAGTCGGGTACGAGTCGGATTTCGGTCGTGTTTGATATTGTCATCCATCCTAGCATAAAACTGAGTCTGGATACACGGGGACAAGGGGTTATAGGATTCTAGTTAAGTTAGGCGCCAAGCTAGGTGCCAAGATAACTTGTTTGTACTAATTTAACCCAGCTCTTTGTAATCTAAGTGCCATTTACGGGAAATCTTAAAATAAGTAATTTATGACTTAAAATGAATTAGTGATTTATAAATAATAAGTAAATAAATACTTCTAAGTTATAAAAGTGTTTGGATAATTTTACTTACAAGTCATAACTCTTTTACTTAAATGAACTAAAATAAATAATTTTTTAAATATAATTATCTTAATTCGTATATTTTTAAATTAGATTAACATTTAGAAGCATATATTTTAAAACTGAAATTAATAAAAAAGCAAAAAAAAATTAAATAAGTTGAGAAAAAAGTCCGTCGTTACTAATATTCAACTTATCAACTTATAAATTATAAATTTAACTTATAAATTTGATCGATAAACATTCATCGAGTTGTTGCGGGTTTATAAGTCATAAGCTGAATTATAAGTCAGCGCCAAACAGTCCCTAATTATTCACAGGTACAATGATCAGACAAACATGTCTTTAAATGTGTTCGAGACTTGTTGACGTCTGTTAGATATTTTTTTATTACACGGGCGTCTATTAGAACTTGAAAATTCGTTACGCATATAAGAAATTTCATTTACAATTGTGACAAGAAATTTTTAGTATTGGGGTAAATAGAATAGCTAGTGGTAATTGTAAATCATAAAATGAGATAACCCACTGACTATAAATAGGTAACTTGATTATAAAGCGATGCAAGGGTCTAAGATTTTATACAGAATACAACTCAACTTCTCTGTATAGAAGTAACTTTAATATACATTCAAAAACACACCGCTTACTAGTAGGTTATTATCATACAACTTTGTTGACAAGAAACTTGAAAACCCTAGAAGAGATTTCGATGATCATTTTATTTACTACGGTACGTACACATATATTATATGCTAGAAAACGTACATCCAGCTATCTTACATGGGTGATTAATTACTTGTCATTCTTCATCAAAGCAATTCATCCAACTATTTCACAACATATTCAGTCGCAGGAAATAGTTGCACACTTAAAGGCATGGTGACTTTCACCAGAAGAATCGGCCTTATTATGCCCATAATTACCGTAACTTCCATTGTCTTCATTTGTCTGAGCTTCCACAGCATTGCCAGATTTAGGATGCTTATAATCAGCAACATTGGTTTTAACCATTGGGATGTTTTCGGGTTGAACTAAACTCCGACGAATTTCTCCGAACCGAAGACGTTTGGCATCAGTTAGGGCAGTTCCGAACATGAACAACATCATGGCCACTATGAGTAGAAACGAAATCTTCATTTCAAACACCTCTTCAAATTTATCCTGCAAAACTAGTTAAGCTGTGGTTTTAGAGCTCTTAGAAAGTCAGATAAATTAAGTTGCCATATATAACATGATTTAGAAGAAGTTTTAGGTACATAATTAAGCTGCCTAAACATAAGATTAAACTTGCTATATATAGGGTTGAGCACTTGAGCTTACCTGTTTTCCAAGCTTTGAGATGTTTATAAACTTAAGCTAGCTAGGTTGCTTTATATACAAGTGAAGATGGTTAGTGGGATTATATGAAGATGAAATGGGACTCGCTACCGGTTGGAGCCACACTAATTAAAGAGTATATATTGATCAAAACAGTTGGAAATTACCGTATACGTCGGTAATTAATTTGTGAACAGAAAAAGGTTAATCAATACAAGCTAGTGATCATTTAGCAAACTCATCAATCACTAAAATCGTTCTAAATGGACATTCTGCAAATTTCTAACACCTGTAAGAGCATTTTCAATGGTGTTAGTTAAAATGGTTAGCTAAAATAATATAAAATATATTGATTATGTAAAATTTGTTGAACCTCTAGCGTGATTTACTATAACCGAGTTGGCTATATTTTAGAAATAGTATATTTTTATTATTTAAGTTGTTATAAATAGAATGTATTATTTTAATATGACAATAGATATTATTTGATTTCATCAGCAAATATAGGAGTTGGTTTTGTATCATTGGAGTTTCGAAATTTTTACATAATATCTATATATCTTATTTATGACATGTTATATTACATTTTAGTTAAAGATTTTACCCCATTAAAGATGCTCTAATGGCACTAAATTAAGGATAGAAAAATGCTAAAACTCTCAGATTGGTACACAAAACTTTACGTAATATAATATTGAGTAAAGAGCATAAAGGGGGCAAAGTTTTCACAAATTAGCAAAATGTTGGCCCCGTTTTAAAAATAATAAATTGATGGTCACATTTTACTCCCACCTTTTAAAAACATTGACGCCTGTAAAGTGCCGTTAACAATCTGCCGTTAAGTTTTAAAAAGTGAAGTATAAATTACAGTATGTTGACTAAATTTTGCATCCATTTTCAAAATATTGGTCTATCAGAGTTTCAAAATTTTTAAATAAAAAATGATATTGTATCTTATTTTATACAATAACAATAATGAATGTGTTTCATTGTATTATGATTTACTAGAAGGTAACTCGTGAGAAGCACGAGACCAAGAAAACTTATTAAATTTATAAAAAATGAAACAATCGGTGTAATCTATTTTTTTTATTATTTCAATTACAATCAATGTAATCTATTTATTTATTAAATTTATAAAAGAATTGCAATTACAATATTATTTCGACATTTTTAATATTTCGTTAAAAAATAATATAGAGTTCTGCGGGAAATAAATGTATTATTATAATATGAAACATATTATTTTACTAAAAATAATATAGAGTTTTACGAGAAATAGAAGTATTATAATTATATACGATTTGGAAAATTTTATTATTTAATTAAAAAGTGATTTCGCTTATTAATAAAGATTGTAGATATTACTTTTTGTTGCAGTGAATTTAAATGAGAATTTTTGTATAGGCTTTAAACTTGTACTAAACATTTAGGGTTTTTTTTTTCTTTTAACAAGTATTCTTTTAGGGTTCGAATTCTTCATATTTTCCTCTTTTTCAATTCGTATCAAGAACATCGATTTATAGAAAATAATTTTTTTTGTCCGGTCAATAATTTAAAAAGTGGGTAAAACGTAGCCACCGTTCTATAATTTAATATATTTTTATTTAGTTAACGGCGCATAGTTAACCGCACTTGACGGGCGCCACCTATTTAAAAGACGGAAGATAAGTTTAGCCACCAATATGTCATATTTAAACCCAAGCAAACATTTTACTAACTTATAGAAACTTTAGCTACTTTTATGTCTTTACTCTAGAGTATTAATAAATTCACGAGCACGAGTGATATTACGGATAAAAATATTTCATAAAATCGATCACTAATGATAGTTATTAGTTATTTTGTAACATTAGTTCATATCCCATTGATATTTCTAGCGCGAGATTTATTGCTGCCTCCGCAGTAAACAGTTCTTCTAAATGGTGTTGGCTTCTTTAATTTTTTAGAGCAAGTAACTTGTACTCGATCGAACAATTAGTTATTGACCCCTTCAAGGCAACCTCTTTAAATTATCACAGCTTCTGTAGCTTAATGATATTTATCTATTCATTGTTTAAAGAAATGAAAGTGGGTATTTCTATTTCTGTAGTAAATAAAATATTAAAAAATCTAGAAATTTTGGAGGGAGGTTGTCAGTAATAGAAACAAGTGGTTTATTTATTCATTGTTTTTAATAATTCATGCCCACTAAGGCTTTATAATGATTTAAAATGATTATTCATGAGCACTTTTTCAATAAATACCATTGATAAATATTCAACTTAGAGCTTAATTATGTTTCCACGATAGAATTGATACAAATCTGCCTGTGATGGAACCCTGCGTCTGAATCACTATATATAAGCTCAAAGATATTTTCATTAAATTTTGCAGGTGTCTAGCAAGAAATAGAGTCACAATTGGTATCCAATACATACATTCAAATATAATTGTAATGAATTGTACTACTCGAAACTTCTTATAGGGCGACCTTTACTTAATGTTCTATGTGTTGGAAAATGTGGGTTTTAGCCCCACATTATCAAGTCAATTTTGAGCCGTACTTGAGTGGTTAAATGTTGCGTGCGCGTAACGGGTGACGCTTGGAGTATGTTCTCCTCCGTGAGAGCTTTCCGAGGCACTTCGAATCACTCAAAATGATT
>PHNY01069577.1:11059-26270 GCA_003724115.2 Anethum foeniculum
TTATACAGTAGCGCACAGATATTAGAGTCTATATAATGTCGCTATAGTTATTAGGATTTGTAGATACAAAAACACAGCCGTCCTCGAAACAAAACCCTATTCTCTTTCTCTGTCCGGTGATAGTTCCTTGCTTTGTTTAGCTCGCCGAAGGTACTGTTCGCGCAACGCTACCGTGTCTTCTCGTTTTATCCTGGGAGGCTATCGACTCACACACACGGTGAGAGGCGAAATAGCTTTAAGGAGACAGTCTCGGCTGGACTCGAGAATTATCTCTGTTTATATATCCTTTTTTCTTGTTTAGTAGTTTGGTTTTTGATTTTGCGTTGATATTTGTTTCTGTTATTCGCATACTTGTATGTATTTGTCGCAGATTGTTTCACACTATGCGTGTGTTAGGTGTATGCCAATCTGTTGGGTTTATGTAAATACTGTAGGAAATCTAGTCTGAAGAATTATCCTCTGCTGCTTTCAGCAATTTTTTTTTTAATATCCTTTTAGCAAACAAGAGCTAGGTCATAATTGGTAGGGGATTAATTAAAAGAAAACGGTTACATCATTATAGAACAACAAATCAAAATGAATTGATGAAGTTCAAATCGATCACCGGAAACCGACCAACTTGATATAGAACAACAAATCAAAATGAATTGATGAAGTTCAAATCTATCATCGGAAACCGACCAACTTGATAAATCAGCTTGCCACAACCACTACAAGAAACAGAGTCTAAACACACCCAATGAACGGTCAGTTTTAGCTAAAGAATGATCTTTATGTATACTACCAGAGCACCTAGTTTTCCGACAATTTGATAAAAACACCGCATCATTCCGATTAATGTGAGGTTTACATTAATTAACTGATAATATATTTTAGCAAATGGCTCCAAATCACAAGCGTTTTTATTGGAAATTTCTATAACGAGAAATTGATTGTGACCAAAATGAGTTGAACTCATATAAAGTGACTGGTCTTTATATATACTACCAGAGCACCTAGTATGCCATATAAATTTATCATTTTTTTAAAAAAAAAAACAAGAAGAAGAAGAAGAAAAAGTAACTGGTCTCTGAGTTTTCTCAAACTCAATTATTTGTCCAATGAGTAAGGTGCCACACTTTAGCATTGTTTAAAATACTGGAACAAGCCTGGTTTGCAGACGGCTGGAAGTGACAACATTGTTCTTTAGACTTTTGCCTTCCTTAAGAACTGTCCATTTTTGGACTATACCAGAAGCTAGAGTTTAATTAATTGAGGCACATTTTTACAATTACCCAAACTTAATTAATCCCACAAATCGAATTGTAAATTTATGTCCTTGCAGAAATCAGGTTGAGAAGAATATTTGGTACATAAAATACATGACATCAGTATTCGAGGTTACTCGTTTAATAATTATATATTATGAGCTTTCATGCACAGAGAAATTTTATCTGCCAAACGACTAGCTAGAATTGTACTCCTTTCTAATATTTAAACATAATACTATTTATGCATATATTAATTTTATTTTATGCATTAAAATAACTATTTATAACTTCACATATTCATGCAATCAGTTTAGCCGATAAATTAAAGAGTAAAATGATTAATGTTGGCCGAACCTAACTTGTTTAGAACATTTTATTGGCTCCAGTTTCAAATTCAACCACTCGTTATTTTCATTCTTGTCAAAGATCGTTAAGAGCCATTTTCTGCTGAGAAAATCAATATATTATAACCATAACTTATTTACGATTAGCCGTTTTCTAAATGCCAAAAGAAAAAGACATGACCATCATATTATAAATTTCAAACTCTGGATAAAGAGTTTAACCATTATACTCAGCCATTTACTCTAAATTAAATTAACAGAATCATACAGGATCGTTGTAAAACTGAAATAAATTTATTCAATTCTGTTGGAAAAGGATAAATTAATTCGTTGATAATTTTTGTGTTGGAAAAGGATTTGCATCAGCTGCAGTGGTGTCACCGAGAGAAAAACCCTACCATGATAAACAAACAATTCTAGAATTTTTTTATTAAGAAAAGATGCAATTAGTTAAAAGAAAGTGCTCGTCAATTTCATGAATTACTATCATAGTCATAATGACTAACAGCATTTCACCGATCAACAATGATACAGGGCAAAAATACAATGATATCTGTATACGCATGTCTGTGTACTGAAACATAAACATGTATGCATGCTAGTACGTATTGATGACATGAGAATTGCCGGGGTGAGGGGTCGATTAATTCTCCAATATTATTTCGACTGTGGACAGCCTTTTTGAATCGTTCTCCATGAAAATGATGTATCACATAAGCACACAGGTGTAGGTTGGTTGGTTGACTGAGGTTAACTCAGCCCGCCAAGACATTCTTATTTTGGTGAGCATTTGCATTCGCATTCAGAAGGTACCACATATTGTTAGTGAGGATCGAGCTGAAGGAAAAGGAAGCCCTAGTGCCCAGTTGATATATTGAAAACATTCCCTAACAAAACTCATTGTGTATATCCTTACAGAGTAACAGGCCTTGCTCAAAATTTGGGGGCCCAAAATTTAATTAACCTGATCTACAATGGTAAAATATACAATTAGCATTTCATAAAAAAATTTAAAAATGTTGCAGATTTGTCCTAATATATGATCTGATTCAACTTTCCCGCTATTTCTTTCACTGTTATTGAATTAGTTTGTTATCATATTGATTTTGTAAGTTTTTGTATTACTAGTTGGTAATCCGTAAGAAACACGGCCAGAGATTAAAAATATTAAATTAGTATTTGTAGAGAATCATATCCGTGCGAGATACGAATCGAAATTAAAATATTAGTATCAAATTAAGTTAATAATCGTCAAATTAAATTAATAATCGTAAAGAATTGAATCTGATGAGAATATATAATAAATAAATGCTATTAAATTATGTAATTAAAATAAATTGAACCTACGTGCAGTTACGAAATTCCACCTTATAGTTCTACTTCTGCGCCTAGTAGTTGTTTTACTTGTTATAAAAATCTAACATCTTAGCTCGTTACTAATAGGATTCTTTTGTGAAACGAATTGTATAACTATCTTATGAACCACACATCTTTATTATTTTAGATTATTAAATATTATTTAATATGACTTGATAATATTTTTTTCACTATAGTTTATATAATATTACTTAATTATTAAATACACTCGTTAAATCAATAATTTTTAGTTTAAATTAAAATAATGTCACTAAAGTCATTTATTATTATTTTTTTATTGTTAAAAAATATTTCCATTTTAAAAGTAAATCAAGACTTGGATGTATACTAACTAATTAAAAACAAAGTACATAGGAATAAAAGTCAATTCGTGTTATTAGTTGTGATTTAATAAAATAAGATTTTAAAAATAATTATATAATTATCTAGTTAGTACCAAAATTTTAGAATACATAATCCTAGTACTATATTAATTTTTTTTATATTATAGTTGTATTATTTTTTTTGCACTTATTAATAATAGAGACTTAATAAAATTCAAGTACATTTATAACTAATGGGATGAACACTAACTAATAGAAAACAAAGGGAAATAGAAGTCTATTCGTGTAAGTAACTAGCTGAATAATAATATAATTATGAAAATATATATTATATAATAATATAATTAGAAAAAATAGATATTACATAATTATCTAGTACCAAAATTTGGTATTTTGGTACTTTCATACCGTATTCCATTTAAACATGATTTCGATGTTGTGTTCAGGAATTTTTTAATAATAATAAAACGAAGTAATCTGGGGAAGAAATTAATAAATATTTTTCTTAGTTATAATCATGAATTCTTTAAGGAAAGAAAAGAAAGTGAAATTATGTAAAAGAAATTGATATATTTATTATCTTGTTTTATCAATCATTTCACTTTTGAAAGAAATTTTTTTGAAGAAAATAATCTCATATTTAATTTCCTTTTCAATTTCTTTTTCTTTTTCAAAGTCTTGAAAATATGTTAGGAAAAATGAATAAGTACAAATATTTTTTTTCTATAATCATAAAGTTTCGAATACATCATAAAAATTCATAATAATTAAATAAGTATTATAACCTAACAAATTTTGTTCACGCATTAAGTAATATGTAGAGCCTTATTCATGATAATTAAGTAAGTGTTATAACCTAACCAATTTTGTTCAAGCATTAAGTAATATCTAGAGCCTTATACATGATTAAATGACTATAGCTCACACCAAATATATAGCCTATTAACAATTATCAAAGTTTTGAAATTAGCCAGAGAATGCAATTTCTCAACTTGCACCACTACTCCATCTTGATGAACCCTAACGTGGAAACATTCTCGAAGTAGAATCCTTTTTTAATCAAATAATTGATCAACAACCAGTCATAATTGTTGTAAATTATCTTGTTTAATTATTGTTATATTTTCAGCGAATGAGAATAACACATTTATATAACTAGGAATATTTAATTATATAAAAACAGCTCACTGTATGCAACCACCAGTATATATAACGCTCCTATCTAGCCATCTTTCGATAACAAAAAATATTTAAGGTACGCTCTAAACCTAGCTATTCTTAATAAGATATAGATTTACCACTTTCTCTTCTTATATATTTAATTCTACACATATTTAGAAGAGTTGTTTTTATATGGGGCAACTGACATTATTGTTTCTTGTTTATTATAGGGATTTCAAAGAGGACTAATATCTAAATGATCATGATGAAGATAACATTAATACTCATGGTATCCTTGGTGCTGACTTCAGCAACTACTGATCGAGTCGATGCCAGGGAAGCCGGAAATCATTACCAGAGAACTCCTGTCACCGTTAATGCAAAACTTGGCAGGAAGGTAAACGGTGAAGTGAACAATGATCAGGGGACTGCTAAAACTATTAACAATAATGATGTAGCTGCTGGAAATTTCAAGGAGGTTAATGATGCTGATGGTTATAACTACCCACGTGATTCGAACACCGGATCACACCATAGATATAGTGATATCAATTCGCCAATTAAGTACTGATGATGAATATCTGATGTGTGACCTGAAATTATGAAGCTCTTCATGCATGCAATGGCTCCATGTTGTGTAAATTAGTACTTGTTTGTTTCTGTTTGTTTTTGTAATAAAGATCTCATTCATGAGATCATCAGCACAACGTAAGGGGTGTAGTTACTTATTAACTGCATGTTATATAAGTACATATCGTGTGTGTATGTTTGTTATGTGAATTTTTTATTACTGTCAACCTATATGTCTCTTAATAAAATGATCATGGCCAGCATGAGTTGTTTTCCTTGATGTATAAATATAGATTCTCGCTGTTACTTAAGGATCATCGCTGTTCACTCATAGAGCTAGCTTTTCCAGACAAATAACATGTACTTAACCGTGGTGTGAAACAACACTCTGACTAGGTTGCCCCGTCTCCATTGATAATCTTCAGACTAGTGCTGATCGTGCCATTATTGTCCATGGAGGCAGACACTCCATTGCAGAACACGAGGAAACTGAAGATATCCAAGGGTACTCTGATGGAAGCTCGTGCATGCTGCGGTTTCTACTGAAGGCAAAGCTGCAAGGGCTATTACTTGGACAAAGGCGTTGGAACACACAGAATTAAAGAACTATATATGTTTCATTAATTTATTCGTGTTATGTAATTAAGCTCATTGCTGAGCACTAATTTCCTATGCCTGACGAACATGAACATAGTTAAAAGTAAATAAAACTTATAAGTAATTTTCAACATATTATAAATTTCTTATTATTAATCAGAGAAACAAATAAGTTTCAATTGTAAGTTACTTATCAAATAAAACAAATTTGCCCTAAACTGTATGCAACTCAAAACCTCAAAGTAGTTAAGTAGCGGTGTCTTCATATAAAAACAATTAGAATTAGCAATAATTAACCACATATGTATCTTGAGCTGAAGCCAGACTCAACGCTTAGCATAATTTATACTCTTTGCAGAGCTTTAATGTGCTTGTTTCTCTGCCACGCTTGGAATCTTAATCCTGCAGACCTTTATCATGAACTGCAGAAACTGCATGCCCCTATCCTTCACCCCAAAGGTGCGATCATATCATATTGAGTTGATTCGTCAGCATTACCGAGCTTTCTTTATATCGTTGTTTGCATCTAATATGAGTCAGATAAAATTCAAATAAGGAGACTTAACCCAAACAGGACCTTATAAATCTTTATAATCTCCAATAGGAAAAAAAATGTAACATCATCGAATTCAAACTTCGATACTACATTGGAGTACATAAGTGATATATCCACCAATCTTTGAACCAGCAAATATAAACATCGATGGTGAAGTTTACATTTTTTTTGAGGAATGATTGACTAACAAAATCAAAAGAAATTTTTAAGTTTTTCTCGTCGACAATTATTTATGGGCTGACTACTACAACACAATCATTTGTGTGGTTATAAATTATTGAAATATCTATGATGGGTTAATTAGATATTCAAATCGATAGAAACCTAATTCATGTTGGTCTTTCGGAATTGGACTAAATATGATCATGAAAACAACCTTGCTAGTACTACTCATGGCATCAGCCTTTATGCTGTCTTCAGCAACTACTATTGGTCCGGATCGAGTGGCAGACAGTACTGGTCGTAAGGTAGTTGCAGGTGCCAAGAACTTCGGTAAAGAAACAAGCATTGGTAACATGGGTGTTAAAAATTTTATAGATGAGGATGATGATGGTAAGAATGAAAGTTACGGTAGTTACGGGCATGTGGGATCATCAAGTACTAGCGGAAGTCGCCATATTATTTTAATCCAGTAGAACCAGAACCTGGAGTACCTTCTTCTAAAGACTCAAATACTGGATCTCACCATTACTATGCAACTGTTAAACGCCTGAGTCCGCCCCAGAAAAGATCCATTAGAGATCTCATATATATGTGTATGTAAACTATAAAGCTTTAGTGCAAGCATAGCGCTATTATCAGTTTGCAGTTTGTGAGCCGTGATTAAAGCTATCATTATGTGCGTGATTCAGGCTTGACTTCAATACACAGTACTTTTCAGTTTTCTGTATTGTATTGTAAGAATAAATGTATAATTATATATTTTGTGAGCTATATGCTGTGATCTATAATTAAAAAGATGATGGCCACAAGGCTTGAAGTTTGGTGTGCTAAAATTTGATTGTGATCCCTGGATATTCCTTAATTTGATTGTGAGAACTCTACTGTATTAGTAAAAGTGCAGAAATGTGAAGAATTATAGAAGTGGAACACAAACAAGGAAGATTTGGGATGAGGAAGTGAAATGATCTTTGCAAAGAATGGTGGACAAAATTATTCTTGACTTCGGGGGTACGAGCGCGAAGAGCAGTTTTCGGAGATTTAAGATGTCCCTTGTTAATTTTGGCCTAGCAATTCATTCTTGCAATGCTGCACTTATATGTTGTAATTCATTTGATGCCAAAACTTTCAATTATTCATTTGAACTAGTTTGTGAAATTGGAAGTGGTGGTTGTTGATTTCTATCTTTGTGAAATTCGAAACTGGTTGTTAATTTCTATCTTTAAAATGAAGAACAGCAGGAACAACTAACAATTTTGATGAAATAGTCCACCTCACCGACTTTAAAACTCCAAGTCAATAGAATGGATCTTGGGAAAAAAAATTTAGAATAACGATATTCTTATATTTTTGAATTTTAATGAATATATGTTTATATATTTTTAAAAAAGTTAAACAATTTTAAGTATTATATTTGTTTTAGGAGGGAACGTGTGTCTCCGGTGTCTTCAGTCCCTTAAACTTAGCTGAATTATGCACTTGATCTTTTTCACCTCTTTTGATATGTGAAATTCTGGTGCAATTCGATAAATGAAAATCCAGCCTCCTGGATCTTTCATGATCACATTCACACAAAAAAGTATTTCCTCTTTAAATAATGTTCGTCAGTAAAAAAACGGTCAGATTTAAAAAAAAAACATCTCTTACATTTCGGATTTCAAAAGAAAACATTTCTAACATTTTTGTGTGTACTCAAAAATAGTAAACACTAACTTTTATGTATGTGTAGGAGTTCACCACTATTAAAATATGAAAATCAATCAAAATGGATCAAACTTATAAAATTTAGCGCTTAGTGTGTACACTTGGAGACACAGTAAAAAACTGCTACTCCCTCCGTCCCAGCAGGTTCTTTACGCTGGGGGAGGGAGGGCTTGACACGCATTTTAAGACTTATAAAAAGTATAGTTTTATAAATTTTTTTGAAATTTTTTTTTTCTGTATAAAAATATAATAGTTTAACTTTTATTCAGAAAAAGAAAATTCTAAAAATAAATTATAGAACTATATTTTATAAGAGCCTTATAATGCGTATCGAGTGCTCGGTTCCCAACGTAAAGAACCTGATGGGACAGAGGGAGTAACATTTAACACCAGCTTTTTAGTTACACAATCCAAATCATTTTCGCGTCTGAAACTTGCTAAAAGTAGAGAGACAAGCCCCTCAACAACAAAATCAATGTATGATTCTTCACTTTTTATTTTTTTACTCATTTTTTATTGATTACAATGATATTTTTTAAAAGGTTTATCAAAAATATTCAAGAATGAAATTTTTTTTAAAAAAATTACAAAACTACCTCTTTTTTTTTGAAAAAGAGAATCAATTCAATAATAAAAAGTCATACTACATTTACAAACACAATCGAAATTAAATAAAAGTTTAAATATATCGCTGTAAAGATTTTTATTGGGGCTTTCATCGGTTTTTCACCGGTGATAAGCCCCAATTCCTTTATTTTTTAGTTTTCTTGTTCAAGATATTGTCTTTTTTTTTTTTTTTAATAAGTTCCTAATTTATTTTGGTTTTGTTAGTCTCTCCTTGTGAGACTATTGTTAGTCTCTCCTTGTGAGAGTTTTGGTGTGTTTTGGTGTTCTTCATGGCTGAGGTTATAGATCGGCATGATTTTCATGGGTTTGATTCAGGGATGAATGTTATTATGGAATTGCATCTATGGTCGATTGTTCAGAACAGTCGGATAAAAATAAGTACATACATTCAAATCATCTTCAAATTCAAATCGCTTGGTTGCTTCTCCAACAAAGAAAGATTCAACAGCCGATCTTTTTACACAATTGTGTCACATTGTGTTGATCTTTTTAAGCACTTTGATAATGTGCTAGTAGAGTATGTTCACAGGTCTGCGAATATTGTAGCCCATACGTTAATAAGAGTTACTCATTCTATGCCAGACTTCCAGGAGTGGTTTAATGTTGCTCCGGATATTGATATACTGATGATTGATTCGATTTAATATAAACAAGTATTTTTGTTTCAAAAAAAAATATATTGCTATTAAAAATTATTGATAAAAATTTACAAAAATGTGATTTGCAACTTTGCAATCACATTTGCAAGTGGAATCGATCAAAGATGTACTAGTATTTAAAATCAACTTTACTCGCATAATAGGTTTATAGGTTTATTAACAAGTTGCACTGCTTAAATTAAACTCAAACTTAATTGCAAACAAAAACAACTTTAATTATTTTTCACAATTGTTTAAATCATGAAATTTTTTCTAAACTATTGACAACAATTATTTAAGTCATGGATTTATTTAAAGGCCCACTACAAAAAAGGGGCCCAATAAGATAAAAAAAGGAGCCCGGAAAGAAAATATGATCAACACAATCTACAAAACTAGAATATACATCTGCTCAAACGAAATAATAAAGACAACACACCCCCCTTTCGTGACTCTGCCTCATGGTTAGTTGAAGCCCAATTGAAAAAGGCCCAGTTAGTTTCCAAACCCTAATCCCAAAAGCTCGTATATATATATATATATATATATATATCCCAACAATTTACAAAGAGAACCCACTCTCAATCCATCATCGTTGTTATGTTCTGTTCAAATCTCTCTCTCTATCTCTCTCTCTCCCCCTCCCTCTCTCTCTCTGTTTTTTTTTTTTTTTAAATTTAAGAAACTGATAAAGGGAGAAGCCTCGACATGGGAATCCTTGAACAAGGGTAGGGATAGGAATTTCTATGGTTTCAAACATTTGTTTGGAGAGGCTAATATCAATTTAGGCATGGGCGTTGAGTCGCTTCGCCTTTTGTATATTATTTTATGCTCCCAGGCGCAGTGAATAAGTTCCAGCTACATACTACTATCATTTATTTTTGTATATATTTTTTTTATTTAGGAGATCCAGTGATGGCATGAATAATCTTTGAGACCTGATTTTTATTGATGACAGCTATAAGCATGTTGCTGAGGATCCCTTTTATTTTAATTTTATTTATTTTTATAAAAAGATTTAATTATTAATTGTTTGTATAGTAGAAGTGATGAATTTTGCACTGGGCTCTGATAATTATTGATGCATAACTATGCAGCCTAGAAAGCTATTTCTGATCTACCACTTTCCTGTTTATATGAGGATTGTGTATTATTTTTTAGTATTTTTGTTGATTTTTTGCCCGGACCCATAACAAAAAGCAGAGGTTAATGAATATTTTCAATAAATTAACCTTTTTTTTGTTCATCCTAATATAATGATTTTAATATAATTGAGAATGATATGTTTAGCATTTAAGTACTTGTAAACAATTAAATAATTTGGGCCCAAAAAATTATTTATTGTATATTTATTTAATTTTGACCCTTGAAGTTTCATAGCTCCCGAACACAAAATTGACACACTATTATCGGTGATATTGGCATTTTATTTAAAACTCAATTGAGCTTGGAGGGATATTTAGAAAATTAAAGTCCTATCGTAAAAGAAGAAAAAGTATTCGAGGGTAGGCTGGTATTAAAAATATCAAAATTTTTAAAAAGTTAAAGATTTGCATGTTCACGTTTGTTGTTAGTGATGATTTTGATATTTGGTAGTGTAGATATATTTTTTTTATGTATTTTTGTATGATAGTATAAATGAGTGTTTGAGTTTTAATTTGATATTTACAACTTGGTGGTGGTAAAATACTCTTTAATGTTTGGATCTACATATTAAGTAATTTTAGTGTTTTGATTTCTCCGGCGTCCTACCTTTTTTGCCAAATTCAGGTTTAAAATTCATTTAAGTTAGGGGTTTGATTGGTTGGATTATAAATTTCAATTTATTCCTGCAAAATTTTAATTACAAAACTTGGTAGAATCAAATTTTAATTACAAAATTAATATATCGAAATAGATATTCTAATTGTTTTATTTTTACTTAAAATAATTAAATTTTGATGTTCTCCAATGATCACCTAAAGTAAAGTACGAAAATTTAAGAACAAAAAAAATAAAATCTAGCATGATGTGATGCATGATGCAATAATTATTTAATTCTAACAATTTTTTTTTGAATTTTAGATTTTCCAATTTTTTTGTAGTTTTTCAATTTTCAAATTTTTTTTGTGATTTTCTAAAAATAAAAAGATAGGAAAATAAAGAGATACGGGTTCCCGAAAAAGCTTCTGAAAATTCCAAGCGAATTTTTCTGAGTTGTCCAAGCTTCCAGAACGCTTTAATTTTTCTAATTGGACAACCCGGAGAAATTCGTTTGAAATTTTTGGAAGTTTGCTTCGGTAACCCATATTTCTCTATTTTTCGATCTTTTTATTTTTAAAAAATCATAAAAGAAAATCTGAAAATTGAAAAATCACAAAATAAATTAGAAAATCTAAAATCCAAAAAAAAATAATTAGAATTACATAATTGTTGCATCATGCATTTATCACTTAGGAGCACATCATGCTAGATTTTTTTTTTGTTTTTTAATTTTCGTACTTTAATTGTGGTGATCGTCGGAGACATCAAAATTTTAATCGTTTTAACTAAAATTAAAACGAATAAAATATCTATTTTGGTACACTAGTTTTGTAATTAAAATTTTGATTTTACTAAGTTTTGTAATTAAAATTTTGCAGGAATAAATTGAAATTTATAATCCAACTAACCAAACCCCAACTTAAATGAACTTTAAGCCGAAATTTGGTCAGAAAAAAGTAAGAATGCCGGAAAAATCAAACAACACCAAAATTACTTAAATATCTAGATCTAAACATTAAAGAGCAACTTACCACTATTAACTTGCAAATATCAAATTAAAACTCACACACCCATTTACACTAATATACCAAAATACATAATAAAAGTAGATCTACACTACCAAACATCAAAACCATCAAAATGAACAACAAACGTGACATAAAAATCAAATCTTTAACTAGTGAGCATGCAAATCAAGGCAACAACTATACTAACTCATCAAACCCAATAATAAAATGGAGGTTTAAAGGAGTTAACCATTGAAATGATTCTAATTAAAGCAAGAACACTATTTCAAGGCATCTTTCAACCAAAAGTGGTAGTACAAAGACTATTTGATCCACCTTTGACTTTACAAAAATTTATACCCAAGTTAAGAAAAGTAGATCTAGAGCATAATGTAAAGAGAGAGATGTGAAGGAAAAACTTGAACTTTTATTAAAATAAAGAGAAGTGTTTACATAATTTGAAAAGAACTAAAACAAGAACAACAAAATGAAATAGTAAGAAAATAAACATAATCTAAATCCAACCTAGGGTCCTAGCCTAGGGGGTGTATTTACAAGGAATGTGGTATTTATAGGAAGGAATTAGGATTTTAGGGGTAGGATCGGTTAATCTTGGTCATACATTTGCCTTCTAATCCTAGAAATTGGTTCAAATCTCCCCCCTTTAAGTTTTCCAAGGCTTCTAGAAGACTCCCAAGCCATCCTCTTTTTCTTCTCTTTTCTTTTACTCTTTTCATTTTTGTTCTTTTTAATCTTCCCTCTTTGCCTTTTTCTTGTCTATATCCTTTTTCTTTATTTTCTTTATTTTTGCACAAAATACCAACAAGAACAAATAATTAATTATTAAATATGAGAATAGCAATAAATAAGTATGGAGAAATTGTAAAGATTATGAGAATATCATGAGGTAGTTTCAGTGACCACATCATTTTCCAAACTTTTAAGGTGCTTTGAGTGATACTTACACTTCTGTGATCCCGCATGGTTCCTTAAGCACTTTTTACAATATATACACCCATTTTCTCCTTGTTCCAAAACCATGAATCTGTATATTCTTGCCGTAGTGGGATTGATAGAATCAGATCAGCATCCCTAGCATTGAAAATATCATTAATTAAATCAATGTCCCACTCATTTTATCCTCTCACCATCAGATATGCTACATTTTTGTCTTTTATAGCTTCATGATTCGTGTGAATATACGGATCAGTAGCATCTGGTAACCAAGGGTATACAGAACTTATAAATTAATATAAACACACGGTGGCTGTTCCTATTTGTAAATTTGATTGCATCATATTCGTCACTACCTGTCTATCTCAAACAACGGTTATTGCTTCCTAAAAAACTGATTTGCAATAAAGGAAATAACTGATTTTGCTTGCATCACATTCCTCACTACCTGTCTATCTGAAACAACACTTATTACTGTCCAAAAAACTGATTTGTGATGGAGGAAAGAACTGATTTGCAATAGGGATAAGTAGGAATAAGTATAAGAACTGATTTCCTACTAGCTCTTATTCAGCAAGAGTAGATAAGTGATAGATATGGCAAACATATATATTCTTTTTATTCTCATGTCGTATATTTTCCTAAACCTGGCAATGGAGTCGTGTATAGTTTAAGTCGTGTATATTCGTATTGTGTTTTTAAAACATAAACACTATACCAAATAAATTTGTAATTGAAATACAAACATGTCACATAAAAAACAAAGAAATGATACGAAAGCACACAAAATTCGCGACACCAAATTACATAAAACAAAAAATAACAATTTATATTTTATTATTTTCAAAATTTGAAAATTAATTAATTAATACTTATTAATTGATATTATATCTATTTTATTCATATAATTTAATATTAACATCAAATTGTATATTATAAATTATGTTATTTTAACTCCAGCCTAGGGCAACTACTGCCTCGGGCCACTCAAAGTGGAAATGGGTACCTTGTTTCTACCTGACACGGCATTGGACCAGCTGGAAAAAAAAGGGTCACGTCCTCTGCACTGGCCATGGCCGTTTGGCTACTTTTTAATATTTTATTAATACATCTCTTGCAAAAAGTGATAAGACTGTTGTGTATATCTGAAGCATGCAAACGTTACATTTTTAATGGTAATATTTTGTAATGTATATGTCAATAACGGTAATATTTATACCCCTATATATACATAACTTCCACATTCTTATTATTCATACTCCTCATTTCTGAAAAAATAAATAGATTAATAAATTAATCAAATAACGTTCCTTCTACAAATTCTCAAAATCCAAACCCTCAATTTTCATATCCATATCCAAATTCCTATTTTCCAAACACATAAAATTTTAATTCTCAAACTCCGAATTCTCAAAATCAATTTTCACATTCTCAAAATTCTCAATTTACATTTTCGTATCCTCAAAATTCTCCATATTAATTTTCATTTTCTCCATTTTAAAATTCACAATTTGAAACCCTATAGTCACCTACTCAAAATTCTCCGCATTCACAAGTTCCCGCCTTTACTAACGCAAATTTTATCGATCTTAAACATGATTATGGGGAAACCGAACATCTTCAAAAAATTACAGGGCAGTGGAAGTGGGTTGAAGATAAAATCTTAATAAGTGCATGGTTGAATGTATCAATTGACCCGCTGGTCGGTACAGATCAAAAAGCTGATGTGTTTTGGGAACGAATTCAGCAATATTGTCTAGATGAAAATCCCGATGCCATCAAAGAGGAGTTGTGATTATAAGAAAAAGGTGGCAACGAATAAATGAAGGTGCTCAAAAATATGGAGCATTTCAAAAAGGCCCAGAAACTAGTCGGAAGTGGTTCAAACATGAGCAACATAACTGAAAAAGCTCATTCACTTCATACAACTACGTATAAGAAGAAGTCTAAATTTGAACCACATTATTTTCAGTTTCATGGACAAAATAAGTGAAGAACTCTTTCAACTACCGAAAGTTCAAAAGGACTAAATTGAGCTCTTCTGGAGCTTACTCATTGTTAGGTCCTGAAGTATCGTAGTAGGGGGGGTTGAATACGATACTCACTAAATTAAAAAATTCTTTCGGAATGAATTACAGTCTGATAATTGGATTTGCTGTGTAACTCATTCTTATGAATCTTTTGCGGATATTCAATTTAGT